>JAOWMA010000121.1:0-134439 GCA_025962755.1 Colletotrichum tropicicola
AAATAAAAAATAACTTTATAGTAAATATAAATTTAAATAAAATTAAATAGATATTTAATAACTATTATAGAAACTTCTAGAGAGAGATAAGTAGTATTATTAACTAAATAAGAGATTAAGACGGGCAGAGGGGGTAGAGGGTAGGGGGTAGGGGGTAGGGGGTAGGGGGCGTTAGATGGCAGTTTGTCAGCTCAATTGGATTAATCACATAAAATTTCACACTTCGATAAACAACAAACCTGACTCGAGCCACGGTCATCGGTTTCCAGATTTCGTGCCAGGTCATTCCAAAAGCGGCGTATCTACCCCTTCATGGACGGGGATGAGCAGGGATATGTATTCTACGGGCCCAGAGTCCGATGGAATATCTGGCAGTCTCTCCCCCTCATTGTGACGGTCCTAGGAAGAGCTTGTTCCTTGATATTGCCAGCTTACTCGCATCCTCGAATTCTCCACATGCACCTCAGAACTCTAGCGGTCACTTTGACCACTTTCACCACTATCAACGCCATGGCTTCTTCGAACCTTCCAACCTTTCTCCTGGTACCTGGTGCCTGGCATCGTCCTTGGTCTTACGACCTGTTGCGCAGCGACCTCCACAGCCGAGACTTCCCTACCGAAGCTGTGACTTTAGCTGGCGTGGGTAGCATCGATGTGAACGTGGGACTGGAAGAAGACACGGCAGCGGTCCGTGCCGAGCTGCAAAAGCTCGTCGATGCAGGCCGGGACGTTGTTGTGGTTGCGCACTCGTACGGCGGTGTCCCCGTTGCGAATGCCGTCAAAGGTCTAAACTACAAGGACCGCATTGCCCAGGAGCAAACGGGCGGCGTTATTATGGTCGTGTACATGACTTCGTTCGCTCTCTCGGCCGGAGCGGGACTGGCTGACGGCGCGGGCCCGGTCTTGCCCCCTTGGTGGAACATCAAGGTAAGAAGATGGACAATACAAGGAGACCAATGACCCCTAACTCAAGGCTCTCGTCGCACAGGACGGACTCATCTCGCCTCTCGACGGGCTGAAAATCTTCTACGCCGACGTCGAGCCCTCCCTCGCGGCCAAGGCAGTCGACGCCCTCCTTCCCCAGCCTTTCAAGACGTTCCAAGACAAGTCTGGCTTCGAGCCCTGGAACAACGGATTCGAGATGGGATACGTTTTCGCCGAGGACGACCAAGCCATACCGCTCGAGCTGCAGAAGTTGATGGCATCCCAGTTCCCTGCTGATTCGTTCACGGCCAGTCTTGCGGCCAGCCACTCGCCATTCCTCAGCATGCCCAGTGCTCTCGGCGATGTCCTGGAAAAGGCGGCACAAGCGGCGATTGCAAAGAGGGCGGCTGCTTGAGGCGTTTGAGCGCCTGGTGCCCACGGGCAGATCAGGTAGCACCAAATATCAAAAAATCTTGATTTTGCGCGTCTATGTAATAGTTGAAGTGTTAAGCTCTCCTGTTTCTATGCCTTGGAAAAAGTGGGTGAGACAGCCTGGGCGATCAATTGACCTTGGTTCTCCAATATGTGGGTGTCGGAAATAGTCCCGTGGTGAGGGACCGTGCCCAACCATCAAAACTCCAAAGCCTAAACGAGCGACGTTCTCCTTTTCGTGGGTTTGGTCAAAGTTGCTTCTTTGGCTGGAGAGTAGGTGGGCGCCATGGGTTCCTTTCTTTGTCTACCCATTTCCTTCCGCCTCTTGATTCTTGTACTGCGTGGCAACTTGATGAACCACACATTGGCGCTGAACCCGTCAACCCATGGGACAATAACGAGTCTGTTTTAAGCCGCACCGCTTGATCGGATCAACAGGCAGGCCATGTGAGGTTCTACTCTCGTTTTATTTTGCCAGGAAGTCGCATCTAAGAGCCGTAAGTGTCACATGCCTCGTGGTGATCATGATTTGATATGGATATGATATGGATATGACATGCACAGTACTGGCTTTACTTCGCGACGGGTGTAGCAAAACTCAAAAGAATTGAACAAAAGAACGTCTCCGGTAGCTCAGTTAAATCAACTGTGCGGTTGGATTGCATATTTAGGTTACCTTGTTCTTTGGCTATCTCTAGTATGTGATGGGGGCAGTGGTAAGGATCTCTTGGTAGACCAAGTGTACCGACTGAACATTGGAATTGGTACTTAGCATTCCGTTGGTTTCTGAGAGTATATTCTTAACACAATGGAGGCCATGACGGAGACTGCCGATGACTACAGTTACTTAAGACTCGTCTGCGCAGCTCCTCTGGACAAAAATTGTCTTCCTAAAGTCTCATCTCACTTGTATCGACAATTGAATTAATTGTCAGTCTCAACGCCCGTTCAACGCTCATACCAACAACTTCCCCTTCGACACCGAAGCAACAACCACACAATGAAGATTGTCAATTCTCTCGTCTCGGTCCTGGCTGCGGCCTCGGCTGTGGCAGCACTCCCGACTCTGCAGTCCAGAGACTCGTCCGAGGATTGTAACCTCGGCTCTCTCGGAGATTCGCCCATTCTCTTCAACCTAACCGATCTTCTCAAGAGACTGCAGCCGATTTTTGAAGAGGCCAGAACACAGAAGAAGGACGGCACCTTCAACGAAGCCGAGTACACCACCAAGATCAAGGCAGAGCTTCCCCCTCGCTTGTACCAGTTCTGGCAGTGCGTCAAGGATGCTTGGAGCGGACTGCTGGAGCGAGGCGACACCAACGAGATCCAATCCGTGATCGCGGAGCTCTCAGAAGCCCAAATCGATAGCCAGAACTCGTCTGCTTACATCGAGCGCTTTCCAAGCGTCGCCAAGCTCCTCGCCAAGGAGAGCGACAGACAGAACAGCCTGCACAACTCCGTGTCTGCAAAGCTCGCGATGGCATCGGCCGACAGCGAAATGGAGCAGAAGATCCGAGACCTTTTCCAGAAGAGTGAGGAAGGGAATAAAACGGATCTTCCCCCAGTCCTTGAGGAAGTTCTCGGAACGGATGTATTTACTTTCCTCCAGAAGGTGCTCAAAATGAAGGATTTTGAGAAGGAACTCGTCAAGATGATCACGGAGAAGCTTAAAGGAGGGAAGATGAACCCAGTTGAGGCCAGGACCTTGTTAAGAGAAAGCTTGTCGCCTTCAACTGTCGAGGCTTCGAGGAATCTCCTGAAGCTGCTCGAGGGTTCTCCAGGCGCCGTCAGAGAGCTTTTGTCGGTTGATACCGACAATGAGAACCTTGCCTTGGCGTTTTCCGCAACTGCTTTGATGGCCGAGAACGACATTGGCCTTGATGCGGATGATGTTGCGGCCGAGCAAAAGGACAACAGCGAAAGCCAGAAGATCCACATCTCGGAGAAGAAGGCTGAGGCGTGGAAGAAGATTATGGAGAAGGCCAAAACGAAGAAGAGCCAGCAGCAAGGTGCTCGTGGCACACTGAGCTCTGCCGATATCATCGACACCCTGGTCGACACTGTCATTGAGGACAACATTTCCAATGACGCTCCGGAGTCTGATGCCGATGCTAGAATGGAAATCCTCCAGGATATTGCCATCAGCCTCGAGAGTGAGCAGGCGTCCCCGTACCCTGGCCTTGAGGTGGCGATTTCCAACCCACGAACGATCGTCGATGTGTTCAGGATCTGCGGTGCGGTCGCTTCCCTGAACCCTCTCAGGATGATCGAGTTAATCTTGCGAATGGCATGGGAGAGGGGCGTCCCTCTTGTGCCGCCCCCCAGGGCAAAGAACGCCAAGCCAAAGAACCCCGAGCCGAAGGAGGGCTACGAGGTTCTCAACGTACTCTACGATGAGGTCACTAAGAACCTCGCAATCGACTATTGAAGCGACCTTTACTTGTTGAAACGACGATGTTTTTGAGCGTTCGAGAAGCTCATTTACTGGGTCGGGTTGGTCAAGCAGTCAGACACGCGTAGTTGGATTGAGCCAACCACCCTAAAGACTGTATTGTTGATTATTGGACCCTGGGGGAAACACACTGGGGCTTTCCTGACAGGCACTCAGCAGTGTCTATACGATGAACTCATTAGTAGAAGAAAGACCCATTTGTGCAGAGATGGCCGATGGGACGACACTGAGACTCTGAGTTCATTTCTATAGTCGTAGTACTCCATCTAGTAATAGTTTCGAAAGGAGTTTAAATAATACAATAGTAAAACCAAACCCCAACGTTTTGCGTGAGCTCATAGAAGACCCAATATCACTGGCAGACAGCCAGTGAGAATTGAGGCGATGATCTCTGTCCCCTTCCCACCGCATCGCATCTGTTCAAGCGCGCTACAGACGTAGGGTACGGGTGACCGACTGCAGGCAGCGTAGCTCAAGCTGACGCAGAGACATGTAAGAGGCAGCGCGAAGCATACGTAGAAGAAGACCCAGAAGGAGAAAAAGAAGGGTATAGCGGAAGCTGTGAAGGAGGCATCTGGTCCTGACTGGTGTACTCTCGAATGGAGCTCCAGCTGCGACACGTCGTTTGTCGGCTCCTGCCCACCTGAAGTATGCACTCGCCGGGCTCCTACGACAGCATCAGGCATGGTTTGACCGAAATTTGTTCTAATTTCTGCCATTTGTTCTTAAATTTCTTTTCAATTTTTTTTTAAATTCTTTTTGGCACAGTCCAGGGTGATTGTTGTAAGCTTTGGTTGTGACGCGGAATCTTAAGGCTTTCTGTTCTCGGAAAGAATAGCGAGATCATTTGTGGCTTTTCTGTGACAATACAGTCGTATATAGGCGTAATTGCTGGTCGGGCAATTACGGTTCCGTTTTTTCCCGTCACATTTTCTTGTAGAATATCACCCATCAGGAGTGAGTAACTAAGTGAATTGGTATTACTTATTTACCAATTATTCCGGAAATTGTGTGATTCAGATCATGGACCCAAATGAACTGAATCTGTGTTTGTGGTATTGAGGGCACTTACAAACAGTCACTTCAACACCTGCAACTGAATTTCAGCCCTCTCCGTGATGCATGCACGATTCAGAAGTCTGCGTTGCATTTTTACAGGAATTCTTGAACAACGGATAGTTCAGAAGCAGCTACTGGAAGATTAATGAATCGCATCATTATGACCTCAGATGGCATTCAATGTTCCCATCCGATCAAAGCTCATGTCCAAAATTTCCAGAACATTGCCCCATGGGTCCCTAAGATATGCGCACTTCGAATTGCTGGATACGTTCACGATCACTTCCCCAATCCTACTGCCTCCTTTGGCTAGGGCCTTCGCCAAGAGTGCCTCGGGGTCGGGATCCGTAACGCAAAGGTGAAAAAATCCACCGAGGTTGTAGTGAAAATCGTTGGCAGTCTGATAGGCGGGGTCTATGAACTCGAAGACCTCGAAGCCCACGCCGTTTCCTGTAGTCATGAACGCCATCTTCACTTCCTGTAGCGAAGGCGGATAGATCTTGAATATGCCGGCGTCTGGGTGCTCGGAACGTTTGAAGTGCTTGATCCCACCGCCGAGGACTTGGAAGCCCATGACCTCGCTGTACCATCTTGTGACGGCTTCGATGTCAGGCACTGAGACCCCAATATGATTGATCGGTCGCATGGGCTGATAAATAATCAATTAGAGATGATTCACTGCCGTGTTGCTGATAGGAGTTACCTACGGCGGACATTTTGATCCTACTTTGTCAACGAAGCTTTCTGGTGTTTCAGGTGCGAGTACTTCTCGGTTCGACTGCATTGATTCTTTTGACTTCCCCCTTCAATACATGTCTTATTTTAAGTTTGGCTTGTCGTCATAGGCCTCACCCCGCGAATACTAGCTACAGCGTACGGAGTCCGATTTCCGAGTCGCAACCAATGGCGTGATCAAATACGGATTTACGTATAATGTGGCCCGGTGATTATTGCATTATGAATCGTTTCTGTAACCGGGAAATTGACTCATTCGGATTCCAACTTATCGTTCAGGCTTAGCGGCTTGCATGTTAGGATTGGGGCGAACTTTTCGATGCATTGCAGCTTTAGCCCAAGACAAACTAGACAATCCCACTGACTTCTTGGGTTGAAATTTGTCAGGGATATGAAGGAGGCTATTAACTTCATTGGTCACAAGTATGAAGGTCTATAAAGAAATATATATCTTAGCAGTTCCAAGAAAACCATTTCTCACTCGTTCAAGCAGAATCAACACTTACTCGTATTTGAACTCATTTTATTGCCTGTGGTACCAATTCAAGTTCTCCTCTATTCTCATGAAATGGCACCCAAAGTTCTGAGTGTCGTGAAGTATCAAGTAGGTAAAAATACATCTTCCCCAGTACAACACTAACGCAACACCTGCGGTCTGGACGAGAAAACCGCTTCGGTGCCTTTTTGCATGCTTGATGCTTCATTCTATCAAGGGAGTTTGTGAAAAAGGTCGACACATGAGACTTTCTTCCGAATTGCCAAGTTCTTCTTGTTCACTTCCGTCGTCTTCAAAAGAAGACGCCGCTAGTCATGCGGAGAAGCCTGGGGTAAAGGTACAACAATCCCAGGGCCCCAGACTGGCACTCCGGAACGGTTGCTCAGCCCCCCGCTGGCCCCGCACAAACGGAACATGATCCCTGTCAATTTCCTGACGTCCCATCCACCGATCCGGTCATCGATTTCTCCAGAAACATCCCACTCCACGTTCAGCAACGACTCTTGCCGACCTTCATTTGAAGCCATGACACTTCCCAAGCCAGAGGCGAAACGGAAATATGTTACCACAGCTTGCATTCCGTGTCGGGAAAGCAAAATAAAGGCACGTTATATCGCGCATCCCCAAAATAGCCGACCGAACTGACGGTACTGTCAAAGTGCGACGGTGTCTCACCCATGTGCTCGAGCTGCATTGACAAGGGTAAAGATTGTCGCTACAAGGCACGAGATGACAAGAGAAGGTGAGTCGTGCCTAATCATCGGACTCCAGTTTCGGCCTTATTACGCGACGCTGACCTTGGCCAGACTCTCACTTCGCGTCGCTGTTGAACTGCTCTCAATGAGAGTCGAGCAGCTGTCGCGCTTCATTACAGAGCAAGGACTTGAGGCTCCACAGATGGAAGCAGATGATGAAAGGAAACTGTCGGAAATATTAGAGACATTGGGACTGTCGACGTCGACATTGACTACCAGCCGTGGCGAGGCCACCGGCAGTGGCTCTGCTGCCGCATCTGTCGAAAAGAACGCGAGGACTCCAGCAGGAGGATCGACGGCTCCAGCTCAGGATTCGGCAGTCACAGAACCACGACCAATACCGCAACCTCTGAATGGCGACGATGCAACATCTCAACTTGCCATCGATGCGTCCGCATTGCCGTCAATAGGCAGCTTGGACGTGGAAGCCACCGAGCCCGACTTTTTCGCAAGCGATTCCGTCCCCACCGTCGTTGACGACGCTATGAGTTCTAGCGAAAGCGTCAATGAACTGATGGATCAGCTGTCTGACCGGGTGGGAACTCTGCACATCCGTCCGGGAGGTCGTATTCGTTTTTTCGGGTCAACATCAAACTTCAATTTGCTCGACACCCCGGGAACCGACGGCACTTGTGTGTCCAGGACCGTTAGGAACGATGGCCAGGAGCACCTCAACTGCCTGGGCATTGGGAAAGAGATCCCCGCAGATGTGGAGGAACATCTCGTCAACCTGTACTTCGCGTGGCAGGACCCGGCATTACATGTCGTTGATCGGGAGATGTATGAGACTGCCAAGTCACAATGGCATGATCAACAGCAAGATACTTCTTATTACTCGGAGGCACTCCGCAACGCCATGTATGTCAACTTGCGCAGACTTCCCTCTCTGGAACCTTTTTCAAATGCGTCACTGACACCTCTCCTGCCTCATAGCTGCTCAATAGGTGCGGCCTTCGATAGTCGTTTCCACCCGACCTTCATCACCTTTCCGCGCTCCTTGGCAGACTTCTTTGGTGACCGAGCCAAGGCTCTCCTTGAAATCGAGTTGGACTCGCCCAGTGTTGCTAGTATACAGGCCATGATTATACTAAGCGCCCATGATATCGGAGATGGCCGCGATGCCCGGGGCTGGCTTTATAGCGGTAAGCATCACCTTTCACGTCTCGATATATTCTGGTCTAATAGCTTTTTAGGCATGGCTATGCGGCTTTGTTTTATCTTAGCCCTCCATCAAGATCTCACAAAATATGTTGCGAAAGGGGTCGTCTCCGCTGCTGAGGCCAATCTTCGTCAAACTGTCTTCTGGGGCTCGTATATTGTCGATAGGTAAGGCTTCCCAGCCACACTGCTGGCCATCGTACGTACTAACGACAACCAAGCGTTTGGAGCTTTTACCTTGGTCAGCCACAGCGGTTTTCACTTCAAGATGTAACAGTCGCGCGTCCCTCGACATTCACCGACAAGCCGGCACAGTGGTTGCCTTACGGTTTATCAGATATGAGTCCAGGCGGGCAAATCGACTGCCTTGGTGAGCTTACCAAGCACCAAGTGCTTCTTTTCGAGGCCATGTTGCCCGTTTCCACTATTTTGTGAGTTCCAGGCACTTTCCACGAGAAATCCATCTGGACCTTTCTAATGGCATCCGCAGGTACGCGAGCAACTCATTTTCTAGAAATACCCTGCAGGAGCTGAGCGCAAGAACTGTGGCCGAGTTGCTAGATTGGAAAGACCATCTTCCCCTCGGACTGCATGTGGATGAGAGCAACCACAGCTCACCCTATCTCCCACACGTGATACTTCTGAAGTTAGTGTTGATTCTCTTACACCTCGGACTCGTCACTAACAACTCATTAGCATGCAATATCATCAATGTATCATCCACGCACATCGTCCTTGGATATCCAAGCACTACCTCCAGCCTCAACCTCTGCAAGGGCCGGGCGCTGGCCACGCTCGAATGATGTGCATGGACTCGGCAAGCTCAATAGCCCAGCTTCTGCGCCTTTATGAGACCAAATACTGCCTCCGCCGTATGAACATCCTCGGGGTACCAATAACCTTTTCTGCCGCCCTTCTGCTCATCTTCGCTCTCGTTTCCCGCTACCAGCGGCATCGAGAAGAGGAAACTCTGGCTCATCTCAGCACCTGCTTCCGGGCGCTAGACGAGCTAGGCTCTTCTTGGGAGAGTGCGAAACGTGCACGGGATTTCCTGGTACGCTTGCAAAGACACTGGGAGAATCGGACCAGGTCGAATGGGTCTCACCGAGGCAGCCTCGCCAGATCCACCGACTCTCCTAACTCCGCTTCAAGTGCAAGGAAACGCCCTCGGACTCTGAGCAGTTCTCGTGAGGGCAATGAGGCGCGTGCCGCAATCCCTCCCCTAAACACCAGCGAGGAGCCTGTCGAGCTTGGTATGGATTTTGACATTGAATGGCTTCTGGGCGCAGAGCTTGAAGGCGCATCTGGGAGTTGGGGAAACTACTTCTCAGTCCCGTCAGGCGATATGATATCTGGCCGGAAGACTCGTTAGACACTGGCCTTTTTTTTTCTGAAGAAGGCCCATCTTCCACTGGAAGCTGCGGCCCGTCTTCATGTACAGATTAAGAATGCGATGCAGGAATAACAGAATGGCTTGATAGCTTGCTTGGGACCACTGGGGTTGTATATTGTTCGTCGGAAACCACATCCCGAGAACTCATGACTCATGGGAGAATCAAATTCCGGCTACCGATCCAAGTCAGCTGATGTCAATTTCTAAACGGCGCTATGATAGGTCGAACTTTTCACCGTTCTGATGAGCGGCGCTCTTTGATTTGTGTTGCTCGACGATGTGGCATAGGGAGAGGGTCAAGTCGGCGGGGAAGATATTCAGCTGCGAACTGCCTGTATCTCCGGCGTTGAAGGGCTCTTGGAATCACAAAGTAGGTTCTTCACCCGTCGCAAGCAGCGGTGAGCACGTGAGTGCAGGTCGCCGGATAACTATGTGGGAGGTTTCTTGGCTGATAAGGCGTCGATTTAATCTCTCGGTCCGATAGTTTCGCCAAATTCAACACTTTTCAGACGAGTTTAATAGCTGTAAGTAGAAAGATGAGAAGCAGCTTCCCGTCGATTTGGGCAGGGCTGCGTAATTTGTAGTCGCGGTGGGCAGATTTAGACTTTAGGAAATGTTTTGCTGCCTGGATTTTGACCTTTTGGTTGATACAATGATGGCTGTTCTTTGTCCTCTGGGCAACTGAGATCTCCCTTACAATCCACTCTCTCAGCCATAAGAACCAGTCCATGTTCTAAAGGCCAGACATCAGTGTAAAGATCCCCATCTTTGCTTATAAAAAACACCATTTACATACAAGGATACACTAAAAGTATGTGGAGTTGTCCCCAACGTGGAAGCCGAGCGGCTACATCAGCCTCGCCACCTGGAGATACAAATAAACGGAGGAGTCTTTCGGAAGGGACAGATTCAATTTTGATTTGAAAGGTGGTATGATCTCGGGGGATTCTGTCTTCGTAGCTAAATCAGGGTTGCGTGTAAACTTGATGTTTGCAGCATTAAAAAGATCACACATGGATGACATCCTGGACCAGACGTGGAAGCTTGAACTTTGTTGAGCTTCCCAAAACTACTTGAAGTTCATAGTATCACCGCCTAAACTGAATATGCTATGCCATCACCCGCCGCCTTAAGGTCGCGTGATCCGAGATGAGCGTGATGAGCGCGGTGTGCTAGCTGTCTTTGCGGCCACGGATTCATGGTGGGATGGGATGTTTAGTGCCGAATAGGCACGCAAACCCACATCCAAGGGCACAAGTCAATGTAATTCTGCAGGCTCTCGGCAATGCGGGCTTCATTGAGCCAATATCACCTACATGACCCTCAGCCAGCGCCCAATCTGACAGCTTCCATCCGCAAAGAAAAATGTTTAGTCCAAGCGCAGGTTCATTATCGATTCCCCACCACGCTGTTCGGCTGGAGCTAGCGCAATCACACGAGAATGGATCTGCCTACTTTACGCACATAAACAGTAGACATGAACCGCATCTGATCGACGCTCGCCTGAAATTCGCGTTCGGTACAAGTCAGATGAGGCCTGACGAGCCTTTCTTTCGTACGTGAGCAAACGACGGGGCAGACCTTTCCACACGGAAGATTCGAATGGTTCCGCTGAGGCTTGGCCAACATATAGTTCAAGGCCAACTTCAATGTAATCACGGTCGGAAGCAGACGTCGACACAGGCGTTTCGAGCAAGATCAGATAAAGGCCAGACTGAGAAGGAATAGCACGAGGTAAACTGCCACATGCAATTTGCAACTGGACGGTGACCATGGACAGCAGATGCTCGACGTAATGATCACGATCAGCAAGATGGCGGCGCATAGCCTGGACAAATTCGCTAGTGAGCACGCGTTGTTTTGGTGCTGCTTGGTCCCATTGGTCGACCTCGGAGAAAATCAGATCTAGGGTGGATCTCCAAACAGCTCTGAACCGAGACAAAGAAACAGACTGTTCGGAAGTGACTTCCTCAAAATTAGTTTCTGTGGGTGATTTTTCACATCACTCTGCTTACTTGGCCTGGGTATTGTTGGGAAGGGCCGGACTCGATCGTTAATAATTTGGGACGGACCATATCGCCATCGGTGCTGCCTGGGATGACTCGGCATTGCCTACCTATTAGAGATTAGCATATTGATGCGGCAACAAAAGTGCAAGAAGCAAAGAGCTCGGTCTGCCAAAAGTAAGTTCTTCTCTGACGAGTTGAGTGATAAGTTGCGTTTAGTAGCTAATCTGTCGCCTAGCAACCCAAGGGTGCCGCGCAGTGTTGGCCAGCAATGGGTCTGAATTGATTTCAACAGGGCGCCTCCTACGAATACTACGGAAACAGCTCTTCGGAGAAACAACAGGTTGGACAAGAGTGGTTCTTTCTCTTACGCGGTTTGAGAGCAGCATACCACCACAAGGAATTGTGGGCGTGCGCCAGCGAGGTCTCACAGCCGGCCGTGCTTGGGCTCGATTGCGGCCAAACAAGCCCACACTTGTTGTCTCTGTTGCTATCCACGGCTGTGACATCAACCTGGACTTCAGCAAAGACAGTTCCCTGGGGATTCCAGCGTTAAAGTTCATATTTGACATTGTAAATGCCATCCTTAACGGGACAGCTGTCTAATTCTTATCAGTCGGGATTGACAGGTTTACCTGTGAAACAGCAAACTTCGAGTGGCTACAGAGAAGTTAAGGTGATCGGTTGAAAATGAGCTACGTTGCGGCGGTGCCGCCCGGCTTCGTCGGGAATGATGACCTGTTTCCTAAGAGGGCGAATGGGATACGTTACAGTCGCTTGATGGGATTGAGTGGGTTTCTTTCCAACAATTTAGGGTCGACCGATGATGAGATTTGGGTGGACCGCATCACTCACATTCTTGACACGATAATATGCTTGAAGTTTGGTAAGGAGACCCTCCCTTCGACCAAAAGGATTACAAGAGCTTGCTAACCTGTTAGTAACATAGAAAGAAAAGCGAAAAATCATGTCAAACTCAAGAAATTAATTGGGGAAATATGGTCATTTCGTGTCTGTCCTTTTTCAGTAAATGAAGAGGGCGTCCATCCACTCCTACTTCAAGATCGACTAAAGTGGTAGAGGATGGTGAATGAAGAAGGTCACGGTTAACACATAAGTTCAAGAGTCACATGTACGGTGGCTAGTACAACTAGTAGGGTTTTGAACTTCCTCCCCGTAAATTACTGTTCTTCATAGATGCCAAGATGATGAAATGGCCAGGGTCATATCCGACTTCGTACCAACCACAGCTCGCAAACCTAGTGTCTCATTAATAAACTCCGGTACAACACAAGTATCAACGTCAACTCCATCTACAGCCTGGTCAAAATAAGGGTACGCCAGCCGCTTCCAAAAAGTAGCGCAGAACGTGCTCGAGCCAGCCTACTAATCCGAGGATTAAGGGGATAAGTAGCTTGCTGTTCCTAGGATCAGACAGGAGAAAGACAGGGGGGGAACGACTTAACATAACTATAAATTAGCACTCTATTCATAGAGCTTGTATTCTGATCACCCAACACTTACACTTGCTCAGCCTGCTCAGCCTGCTCAGCTTAGACTCGCCTCAGGTATTAGTCTACTGGATTAAAAAGCAGCCACATCGGTGAGTACCTCGGTGAGTTGATTACACCTGAACAATGTATTCATGTGCCCGAACAAGAGGAAAGGCAAGCACGCGAGATGAGAAGAGACAACCAAGACGTGATTTTTGAACTCCGACTATTGATTTATGCTGATTAATGTTTCGACAGCACTTTCCAGAAGGTAATTCAGTTGGACTTTCTGGATCCACCAACCACTGCACCAGACTGCTGCGTGTGCGGCACTTCGAGCGACTCTCACATTGTCGGACCATTTCACCCTGACGGCAACGCTGGAAGGCCATACTTCAAGTGCGGCTCAACCTAATGCCGCCAGTTCCTCGGTTTTGCAGATGCTCGAGGCAACCATCCGACGAACCCGCGGTGCCACTGCGGCACTCCTAGCAAAATGCAGGTAGCTGGGCTGGGGCGTAATCCACCCAGAGGGCTGCACTTTGTTTGCCAGTTAGGGGCGTGCGATTTGTTTGAAAGGGTTATTCTCAGGAACAACCGTCAGTTCATTGTTGACCAAGACCAGCTATCCAGGCTTGTGGAATTGAACGTCATTTGACAGTGCTGGGGGATCCCGAATAGTTGCTGCGTGGCAGCGCATGTTGAGAAGGGATTCGCGGCGCCGAAGGACATAAGTGTGTCTTTCCGTCAATGTACCTGTACGGTCAACTTGTCACGCTGTCGAGTTGATTCGGCAATGCCTAGTCTCGGCTTGACGACGGGCATGTGGAATCAGCAAGATATTGAACTGTCGTCAAAAAGAGGTGAAAGAAATGACGTGCAATCCAGCCCCTGAAGCTCACTGTGGCTTACGGCTAAGCCAAGAAGAGCAGAGGCTTGAAGTTTTGGAATATTCGCCCTGGATAATGGCCGATGTTGGATGACGTCCGAACCTGATTTCATCAGATTCCCGGATTCGTGGGGCGGCTGCAAGCCAGGATCTTGTCGGGTATTTTCCCACGGCCGGAGGGCGCGCAGCAATCGACGGATCTAGCCCAGGAACGTGCATGGCGCCGGCGTCTCCTCCATCTCGGCCGAGAGGAATTTGGCGCGATGTTGGCAGGCTAGATGAGGGTCAAGCCCCATCGACATCATCATCGCCCGAACTCTTCGGACTATTCGCGAAAGGGAGCATGTCCAAGTCCGGGCCGGAGCCGGTCCGCGGAACGCGCGTGACAGCCCCAACAGGGACGATAGGCCAGAGCTCACACCCGTTCGCAGTTGGATTTACGGTCAAGGCCAGGAGGCAATGCGAGATGTGTGGTTCCGCGTCCCCGCTGCGGCAAAAACAACCTCTGGTAAAGCCTGGAAGCAATACGAGAAGATCATCGCATGCCCACCCACGTTTTTGGTCGCCCAATGCAACGGCAAACACAGCGAAACAACGTTACCCTCTGCGAGGGCGGTTCGCTTCTCGCTAGTCTGCCCAATCCTCCCGTAAATAACCCCATTTTGCCTCCCCAGCATCGTCATTATCCCCGGGCGGGCCCAGCAACTTCGCTTGCGGCCCCGAAGCTGCCAGCTAGGCTCGGCAAGCTGGACGTTGGACGGCGCGAGTGCATCTTTGAAGATGGTTAGCTCACTGATGGGCATGTAAGGTGCATCAATCGGTTCATGTCGACTGCTATTTCTGGGCAGTTCTCCATCCAGTGGGGCCCCTTTTCAGCTCGACCCGGTGATCCGATTCTCGTCTTGGCCTCCCTCGCGGAGCTGGCGGTTGTTGGATCTCGAGTAACGCCGGCCAATTTTTGGGCAGTGCCGGACAGGCATTCCCCACAGAAGGTTCCCTCCCAAGTGCCGGTGACGTCGAAATCACCAACCTCACTTGACCGACGGCCGACTTGGCGGAGCATCGCAGCCTCCGACGTTGGGTATAAATGATCGCCAGTCGCCTGCCACTGCCGTGAATCTGGAGCCACTCACCACACAACCTGCAGACACCTTGACCGAGCCCAACACCATACATCCATCAACAGATACCAACATGCAGTTCTCTCTCCCTACCGTCGCCGCCCTCTTCGGCGCCTCCGCCTTCGCCGCCCCCGCTCCGCAGGACACCCAGGCTCCCACGCCCTCCGAGAACATTGACATCTCCGACTTCTCCGTCCGCAAGCAGCAGAACGGCACCATCACCAACGTCAACTTCCTCCTCACCGGCCGCGACGCCACGGACCTGGCCTGCGTCGGCGAGAACCCTGCGCTCCCCTCCGATGTCATCACCTGCGGCGACTCCAAGTACCGCTTCACCCTGAGACAGGGCTCCGAGAGCGAGTTCGCCCTGCGCATCTACCACGAGCTCGGCCTCGCGTAAGTTCCCCACTGGCTGTGACTGCGGTATCGTATAAAAGACTAACACGAGTTCAACAGTGTCGGCTACTGGGGCGAGGGCGATGTTCCCTCGTACTGCCACGCCGGTGGTCTCGGCGACCTGCTCTGCGCCCAGGTTGCGCCCACGACGATTGTCATCGACAACACCCCTCCTCCAGTCAACCCTTAAGCGGCACCAGACGAGCGGTGGACGGGAATTAATGTGTAAAACTATCTTGTAAAACATTTCACGATGCGTATTCGCACAAACAGTTCAGGCATGAAAAATAGACTTGATGAAGGCTTCGGTTGCTACCAGATGCGTTACGAAGATGTGACTCCGTGTACTCGCCGAGGAAGCAGCAATTGCCTTTCGGTCATGGCTGAGAAACAACACCAGCAGAAAACACGGCCAGAAAACACGGCCAGAAAACACGGCTAGAAAACACGGCCAGAAAACACGGCCAGAAAAAAGTTGACCCGACGAGACTCGAACCCGCGACCTTCCCAGGAGGGAATCGTTTTTTACCGCGTCTGCCTTTCTCTAACGATGGAAAACAAACGTCGATACACCGAATCACGCAGAGGTTAGTATGAGCAAAAATGTCAAAAATTTGCGAGCTGCTCTGGACTTATGTAAGGTCACCATTTGTCGAAATTCCAGCCGAACCCAGGCTACACAATCCACCCCTAGACCATGTTCACTGAGAGCGCTACTCGCTGTTGAGGATCAGGAGAAAGTTTTTACCTAAATGGGTTCCTGCTCAGGTTGGGAAGGAGGTCCAGGGTGGAAAATTCGCAAGGCAGGAAGGAGCGGCCTTGGTCAGCGTGACAGCGACTCGACCTGCCGCCATTGTCGTCGCAGCGTCGCCCGGTGGCCTAGTATAGTTGATTATCTTACATTACGAGTACTTGATACGATTTTTTCTACACTTGGAACCTGGAGGAGTGGTCGATGTCGATTTCGAGGCCTTGGATGTTATCAGCAGCAGCCTTGTTTACTTGCTCGTGTTTTCGTTCTCGAGTGCGGTGCTTCGAGAGTGGCTAAGGTGCCGGGGCAGAAGAGGGAATTACAGAAAGACTATTTCTTGGTCAGAATTACGTGATGTATGAAGAAGAGATGCAATGAAGCTTTGGCGATCACTCGCGACTCAGCAGGAACATGAAAGGTGAAAGGGGTTCTGAAATCTAATGGAGAGGCGCACGGGCCCTGAGATGGTGGGGCAGCCACAGCCGGGAAAAGGTACGCCCTTCCGTGCCTGCCCACCTTACCTAATCCGGGTACCTGAGCATCTGAGGTGGCCAGGGTGAGGTAGGCACGAGCATCTTGCGTAGCTCTGGGAGCCTCACAGCAAACAACCATCAGCCTCGCCTTCTCGACCAACAATCTTCCTGACCCTACATTGCAACATCCCGCGATCCGCACCCTCCCCGAAAGCACCTCCTTCTACCCCAAACAACGGTCCTCCAATCGCCAAGATGTCTGAAGGCGCGCTGAAGCCCGAGAAGGACTTCTCGAAGGAGACGGACAAGCAGATTCCCGAGGCGGAGAAGCTCGCCAAGGTGGGCAGCGTCAAAAACGACCGGTATTGGAACTCTTACTCATTGATCCCTGTTCACAGACCGATCTCCAAGCCGCCATCGAGAAGCTCAGCGTTCTCGAGAAGCAGACCCGCCAGGTCAGCGCCGCTGCCCCTCCCCTCGCCGACGTCAGCGTGCTAACCAGCAGCAGTCCTCAGATCTCGCCTCGACGTCGCGTATACTCATCGCCATTGTCACACTCAGCAAAGATGCCGGCGACTGGAGCTTGATGAACGAGCAAGTCTTGGTTCTGTCCAAGAAGCATGGCCAGCTCAAGCAGGCCATCACCAAGATGGTCCAGGCAGTGATGGGCTTCCTCGACTCCACACCGAACCTCGAGACCAAGCTCACCGTCATCGAGACCCTGCGAACGGTTACCGAGGGCAAGATCTTCGTCGAAGTCGAGCGCGCGCGCGTCACCAAGATCCTCTCCGACATCAAGAAGAAGCAGGGCGACCTTAGGGCGGCGACAGACATTCTGTGCGAGCTGCAAGTGGAGACGTTCGGTTCCATGGACCGACGGGAGAAGACCGAGTTCATTCTCGCACAAGTTGCTCTCTGCATTGAGAGCGGAGATTGGACCCAGGCCGGCATCCTCAGCCGCAAGATCAGCACCCGATACCTCTCACGGAAGCCTAAGAAAACGGCCGAGCAGCTGGAGAAGGAGAAGAAGGAGCGGGAGAAGAAGAAGGCGAGAGGCGAGGAGGTTCCCGAAGAGAAGGAAGACGACACAACCGACCTGAAGCTGCGGTACTACGAGCAACAAATCATTCTTGCGAAGCACGATGACAAGTACCTCGACGTCTGCAAGCACTACCGCCAGGTTCTTGATACCGAGGCCGTCGAGGAGGATCCCAACAAGCTTCACCCTGTATGTTGTCTTCGTGATGTCCGGCAAGTCGATTACTAAGTCCCTGCAGGTCCTCCAACGCATTATCTACTTCGTCATCCTCGCCCCCCACGACAACGAGCAGCACGACCTGCTCCACAGAATCCAAAAAGACTCCAGAATCGGCCAAGTTACCCAGGAGGCCGAGCTTCTCAAGCTCTTCACTGTCCATGAGCTCATGCGCTGGCCCGAAGTTGCCAAGACTTTTGGCCCGCACCTCTGCGAGACGGACGTTTTCGATGCCCAGGCTGGCCAGTCTGGCGACGAGAAGGCACACCAGCGCTGGCAGGATCTCCGCAAGAGGGTGATTGAGCACAACGTGCGAGTTGTGGCTAAGTACTACACTCGCATCCAGATGAAGCGCCTCACGCAGCTGCTGGACCTGACCGAGGAAGAGACGGAGAAGTACATCAGCGAGCTCGTCACGTCCAAGACGATCTATGCCAAGATTGACAGACCCGCCCGCATCATCAGCTTCGCGAAGCCCAGAGACGCGGACGATATCCTCAACGAGTGGAGCCACAACATGAAGAGCCTGCTCGGCCACCTGGAGCGCATCGATCACCTGATCACCAAGGAGGAGATGATGGCCAACATCCAGCCCGGCGCCTCCAAGTCGGGGAAGGGCAAGGCTACCAAGGCGCATTAGACGGTCACGAATCGGTGCTGGGGTTGGGACACGGGATACGGCGTGTAATTGTAGAACATTAGAGGCAGGCAATGAACCAGGCTGGGACGTGTAAAACGATTTCGGTCTATGCTTTGATGAATTCTCCAAGTCTATGTCCTCCGTCTATGTCGGTATCTAATCGTCATTCGTGCTTGTCTATCCGTTCATGCCATGCATGGTTCTAGACCTTGCTTTTGTCGGCCTCTTGGTCGGCAATCTTCTTGATAAAGCCGATCAGCGGCGCGGCCCACTCCTTGGAGACGGGCACGTAATGACCACCGGGGTGGACAACAACCATCGGGTCCTCGTAGCGGTCAACCAAGTCCTGACTCCGCGACTCGTCCACGACGGTGTCCAAGCTGCCGATGAAGTGCAGCGAAGGCGTCTTGGTCTTGGGCTCGAAGGCCCACTTCAGCTCCTCGGGCGTGGCGAAGAAGCCAGAGTAGATGGCGGCGAACTTGAGGGGCTCGCCGCCGTTGGCGTCGCGCAGCTCCTGCACCGAGGACTGGTACTGCGCGGGCACGTCCTCGCGGGGCGGCTGCTCGAGCATGGCGGTGAGCAGGGCCGCGAAGGCGCCGCCCTGGCTGAAGCCGAGGACGCCGTCGACGGCGCCGCCGGCCTCGCGGATGGCGGCGGCGGCGGCGGAGACGCCCTGGTCGAGGAAGCGGTAGGAGCCCGAGGACTCGTCCTTGCGCCACCAGCCCCAGGCGTCGAGCTCGGCGGAGTCGTCGGCGGACTCGTCGGGCTCGAAGCCGGGGACGTCGCGCGGGGAGAGGCGGCAGGGCCCCGTGGGGTAGAAGAGGGCGGGGACGAGGTTGAAGGGGGCGAGGGACTTTGCGATGAGCTTTTCCAGGGCGCGGGTCTTGGAGCGGAAGAGGGGGCCGGATTGGGTGTAGCCTTGCAGGGTGTTAGTCGTTGTGTGTTTCTTTCGTGAGGTGAGGTGAGGTGAGGTGGGGGGCCAAGAGGTGAGTTGATAGCAGCAGAGGTTGCCACGCGGCTTCACGGATGGTGTATGAACGAAGAGACAGCGAAAATCATGAGGCATACCGTGGAGCATGAGGATTTTTATCTCCTTCTTTCCGGCGGCGGCGGCGGGCTTCTTGGCCGCGCCGTTCGGCGCTGCTGCGGTGGACATTTTGCTGGTGAAGGTGTGGGCGGGGCGGAAGTGCGGTTTGTTGTCCGCGGGTATCACGAGAAAAGCACTATAAGAAGGAAATCTAGAGGGTACGCGAAAGAGAAGCGGGAGCCTCATGTGCATCTATCTGGCGGGCGCGAGATGGTGTGAGAGAGGTGAGAGAGGTGAGAGAGGTGAGAGAGGTGTTCGGTGAGAGGTGGATTCTGACAAATCCCCGGCAATGACTCTACGCCGAAGAACGCCCCTGCAATGACTGTACCCCGAAGAAGGCCGAAGGGCGTGGGATGTCATTCGGAACATCATGTAAAGACGATATCGTCAACCCACGATAACATCAAAAACATCTCTTGCTATCTACCCTGTCAGGGCCAAGATCCAAACGGCTCAAAGTATTTTGCTGGGATGCTTCCAAGTCGAGGTGCGCTACTTGACGTCACGTGATGTCAAGTCCCGGCCGTCCGGACCCCTCTATGTGGATTTCCCACCGGAGTGTCACTGCGGTTTAACTGCATTCGGACGCCGATTGAGCACTATTTCGGCGTCAAAGGGTTCTATTCACTTCACGGGTTACATTGGACCATACTGGTGTTGAATGTGCCGTCTTGAATCCAATTGAGTCAACGGTTGTCGGGCCAGCGAGCCCCTTCGGAACACTGCCAGTCGCGCACGAGGATAAGAGATCGATAGATTAGTACAACAGCTCAATTGACAGCGAGCCGTGTGTCTATGGTACAGCGTCCATGAAGAATACGCGTCTGGCGGGTCCTTATCCTCGAGGAGGTCCCCCGTTGCTCGACCTTGTCTATGCCCAGCCCGGACTATCCATCCCATCGAACATCTAGTGCTTCTTGGCCAGGGGGTTGCGGGCGTCGTTCTTCCACTCGTCGGCTGCGGTTCGCAGTCAGTATCTGGACATTAGGTTGGCGGGGTCGGGTGCGCGACGTACACTTGAGCATGGCGTTCTGGGCAGAGTTGATGCCGTAGGCGATGACCAGACCTGTGTCGCGAATCAGTCCCTGCTGCACACGTCGCTCCGTCTCCTTCGCATTCGCGTCCACCGCGCTTCGGTTCTCCGGGAGGTTCTGAGCATCAATCGGTGGGTTCGGACATACCGGCGGCGAAGAAAGGCGCCATCGGCTTAACTGCAAGGGAGGTCAGCGACTGCGCGGCAAACACAGGCGTGCGGGCGGGAGATACGTACGGACGGGCGTGGGGTACTTCTTGAGGGCGCGAGCTCCGAGCCAAGTCATCTTGACGGTTGTGATGTGGGTTACCGGTGAGGAAAGAAAGGGTTGGGATTGTTGATGGCGGGCGGTATTCGGAGGTTCGTTGTGAAGCTATCAGAACGAGCCTTTTTCCTCCGATTGAGCTTTCGGCGGTTGGACCCGTAGCCGAGCAGTGCGGCCTGAGGCAGCAACGATGAAAGTGACCTCCCACGCAACGAACGAGAACAAGCCGTTTTTGGTCGCATCTGCTGCACGGACCAGGTTGTCGGGGGGGAGGAGTCCCGTTCCGGAGCTGCGCTGGAATATTTGTCCGTTCGCCCCTTCTGGCCCCGACCACCCCGGCTCCAGGAGCTCCCATGTGACATCATCCGACCCTTCTCCGCATCTGGGCGCATTTGGAGGCGGTACGTACCGCTGCCCGGCACAGCCTGGGACCTCAGCTCCCTCACGCCGTTCCGTCGTGCCGTCAAGTTGGCGTCAGCTTTCCCCAGGTTCGAGGGCCCTGCTTGGCAGGCAGGCTGGCGTGGTGGTGGTGCCAAACCAGGGCTGGTCGCGTAGCAGGTAGCAGCAGGCAGGTGGAGGAGGAGTCGCAGAAGAAGCAACAGCAACAGCAACAGCAGCAGCACCCAAAACCTCCCTCTCCCTTGTGTCACATCCGTCCAGGTCTTGTCCTACCACACACACACACACACCACACACCATACAAACACGCGCACACACACCTCCTGAAGCTCCTGCTGCTGCTGCTGCTGCTGCATTGCTCTGCTCCTCCCTCCTGCCAAAAGTGCGGGGGAAGTCTGTCTCTGGCACGGTTGTAGGCCGACCATCAGTCCTTACTCGTCCAATTACATTCATCCCATTAGCCTAGTCTGCCTCCCAAGCACGGGCGAGACCAGCACCAGCACCACCACCTTTCGTTGCCGCTACCACCTCCCACCAGACCACCACCTCCTCCCGCCGTCGCCGCCGCCGCTGCACGCCGACTTGCTTCCCGTCCTGTGATCCAATAAGACCCTGCTCTCGGGTGCTTCCTGCTTCTTGCCGATCGAGACGTATCGAACATCGTTTTCCCTTCCTCCTTCACATCCCGTGCCAGAGGCTTGTCAACCTGCAAACAAAGAGCTGGTCTGCGTTCCCTTCTTTGGCGGAATCGACAGCAGCGAGCGAGACAAGAACACCTCTCGGTCACCCATCAAACCAACCACCACCACCACCACCACACACACGCAACCCCGTCCATCCATTCGCCTTTCGCCCTTCCGACAATGCTGAGCCAACGATTGGTGCGAGCAGCCCGCGCGGCGACCCCGCGTTCCGCGCTGCGAGCATTCTCCTCGACCAGCCAGCAGCTCAAGGTGCCCTCCATGGCCGACGTCAGCGCCGCCCCCCAGAGCGTCGCCTCCTTCAACGAGAAATCGAAGCAGTTCCGAGAGCAGTTGGTGGACCAGCAGAGACGCCGGGAAGCAAGTGCGTACTCCCAATCCCCTCCCTCCTCCTCCTCCCCTTCCCCCTCTTCCTCCGCCACTGAGTCCGCCCAGGACTTGGGCTCATCTTTGAGTGCTACTTCAGGACAGAAGGCCGAGGCCGCCCAGGAGCCCCCGCGCAAGGCTGGTCCTCTGACCAACCTCATCTATGGCACAAAGGAAGGCCGCGAGCTGGACGCGCAGCTCGAGGCCAGCTTTAGTCAAGTCCTCGCCCGAGGCAAGTACGTCCACTCCATCGTCTTCCACGAGGTCAAGCCCGACAAGGTCGACGAGTACACCGAGCTCGTTGGAAACTGGTACCCGCGCATGGCCTCCATGCCCGAGAACAAGGTCCACTTGGTGGGAAGCTGGAGAACCGAGGTTGGCGACTGCAACACGTTTGGTATGTGTTCTTTCTCCTGCCCAGAGATGCCAGGCACTGGCGAAACGGAACAGCTGCTAACATTAGCTTCGCAGTCCATATTTGGGAGTACCAGCGCTACCAGGGTTACCACGAGTCGATCCACAACATTGGCTCCCACCCCGAGTTTGCCCAGTTCGATAAGAAGCTTAAGAGCCTCATCACCTCGAAGAAGACGTCCTTGATGCAGGAGTTCTCGTTCTGGCCCACGACGCCTCCCCGACAGCTCGGCGGCGTCTTCGAGCTGCGATCCTACACCCTGCACCCCGGCAACCTGCTCGAGTGGGAGACCCACTGGAGACGGGGCCTGAAGGCGAGACGTGAGGTCATGGAGGGAGTCGGTGCTTGGTTCGTGCAGATAGGAGACCTCAACACCGTCCACCACCTGTGGCAGTTCGCCAACCTGGAGGAGCGCAAGATCCGCCGCGAGAAGAGCTGGAGCGTCGAGGGCTGGAGCGAGACGGTCCACAAGACGGTCCCTCTTATTCAGACCATGAAGTCGAGGATCCTGATCCCCATGCCCTGGTCGCCCGTGGCATGAGGCGGTATCGGATATGGTATCGCGTTTGCTTGACTATTTCTTGGCATGTGTGGCGTTGCACATTTCGGATCATCACTGCATCATCGTTCATTTGTCGACGCGCGCATACTACCACAACTCATGACGGACGCGCTCCGTGGGAGTCCTCATGTCCTCGCCAAAGAAGACATCAGCGTCCGCTCACCAAGGATTGGGACTGGACGGTTGGATCAGGTTCGCGCATAGTCATCAGGGGTTACCAAGGGCTTGTATGTGTACAGAAATCTGGTTGAACCCAGCACATAGGAATTTGAAAACGGTAACCTCTGGCTCTGGGTAAAAATGCATGCGTGATTCCCTTCCTGCCAAACTCCGGGGTATCCAAGTTCATCTGGCCATCGGTCCGTTCTGACCGTTTTTACTGTTACAATGCTATTTCAACAGAAGTGTCCCGGTTCCAGTCGGCAGCTCATTCATCAACCTCCTCCCCCATCACCGCTGCCAGGTTCCTCCTAGCACCAGCCAGGGTATATCCCAGCGCAATCAGCTTCGAGGACAGTGACATCAGGTTAGGATCCGGCAAGCTCTCGACGCGGACCTTTTCCCGCACAAACACCTCGTTCACCTCGCCGTTGCTGGACGGCGTCCCCAGCCCGCTCACGCTGCTCGCGCCGCTGCGCGGATGCGCGGCCCCGTGCTTGTGCTTCTCGCCGCCGTCCGTGACGTTGCTGTACGAGAAGCGGAAGGGGCGGTCCATCTCGTCGTGCTCGAGGCGGCGCACCGTCCCCAGCGCGAGGCCGAGCTTCGTGCCAAAGTGCTGCGGCGCGTCGACGGGCTCCAGCGCGCGGAGCCAGAGCACCAGGCTCGACTCCTGCAGGCTGAGGTGCACGCTTATGTTGGGCGCGAGGGGCGGGGTGAAGTGCACCGGCGGGCAGGAGTCGGTCTGCCAGCGGGGGTCGTTCTCGTTGAGGGGCGAGCCCTTGAGGAGGGAGGAGGACTCGGAGAGGGAGGCGCAGAGGATGCGCAGCTGGGCGGCGAGCTGGGTCGGGTTCTGCGCGGGGGAGGAGGAGGTCAGGGAGAGGAGGTCGATGCATTCCGTCAGGTGGGTGTGGATGGTCTCGAGGGCGGCGATGTGGACCGGGTGCGAGGGGTCGAGGGTGAGGGTCTGCGTCGGGAGGGTCTTGAGCTGGAGGTGGATTGCCTTGAGAGAGAGGAGGAGGGTTAGCTAGGCGCAGGAGAGGGTAGAGGCGAAGGGGGGGATTGGGACTAACTCCTTTGACTACTCGAGTGCCGACGCGGGTTACCGTGCCTTTTACGCGCTCGTTACGCTGCGTGCTCATGACGAGGGTGCTGCCCGGGTCGATGGGGGCGAGGAGGGCGTAGCAGTCCTGCAGGCCGTGGCGGATGTCCTTGAGGATGGTATGGGTCTCGGCGACGATCCATTCGAGCTCGCGGCGCTGCGGAGGGGAGTCAATTCTGATCAGCATCGTGGTCTGCGGCGCATTGGAGAGCTTGGAGAGGGTGTCGGGGGAGCATACGTACGAGGGATTCCTCCTTTTTACGGACGAGCTCATCCGGGGCCAGGCGAGGCCAGACTTCAATGGACATGTTGTTGCCTGTATCTCGTGTCGCGGTAGGAGAGCAAGAGGAAATGTGTCCTTGTTGGCTTTGGTCGTCGTGGTGTCGCAGGCAGCCGCAACGGGGCGTATGGTGGTAGACTGCGATTAGTCCATGGTGGATGACGGGGTGAAGCTTCGGACGGCGTATCGTCATCGTGGGAAGGTTTGGGGGGAGGGACCGGGGGGGTCGGTGGAGGCAGCGCGCTAGTGGAGACGGGTGCCCTGTGCCCCCCGCCGATGCTGCTGCGCGGCGGAAGGAAAGTGGCCCACTTTATGCACTTTTCTCGTGCCGGGGAATTGGGCAACTTTTCGATTCTTGACCGTCTCATTCAAGACCATTCGGGCGTCGTATCTCAGAAACGATCCTGTTGCAGACACTTAAACGCAATCCCGACTCATTTCTTTCACTTTGGAGGCTCGTTCAAAGACTCCTGCAACACCACCGAACCCGGCCAGATCGACCTGCAACACACATCAAAGACTTCTGCCTCAGACTCATCCATCACACAGCTGCCTGCCATGGCGCCGAGCCGCCCAAAGTCAACACGCCAGCCTGGCGAAGATTCAAACTCAAAGAGGAAAGACTCATCATCAATCGAAAAGCTGTCCCGTCTGCCTCAGGGTACGTCTTCCCGCTGCTGCTGCCTTCTCGCCGACATGAAGTAAAAAAAAAAAAGAAATCTCACTCACTCACACACACGCCCACTAGGCTCCAAGATCCAGAAACGCGCCCTGCCCCGCCGCCAACAGCCCGTCTCGTCCAAGACGCAACTCATCTACGTGTCCTCCTCCACGCCCTTCATGGCCGTCGTCTCGCGCGTGCGCAAGCAGCTCGACAAATCCCTCAAGGGCGGCGTGCCGTCAACGAAGGGCATGTCGCTCGGCCAGCGCGTCGAGCTGCTGCAACGCGACGGCGGGACGAGCGGGGGGGACGGGGAGGCCGTCGTGCTGGGCACGGGGAAGGCCGTCGAGAAGGTCTTGAGCGTCGCGGCGTGGTTCACGGAGGAGAGGGACTGTGTGGTCGAGGTGCGGACGAAGACGGTCGGGACGGTGGACGATGTGGTGGTTGAGGGCGAGGAGGACGGGTTTGGGGGCGAGAGCCGGGTGAGGAAGGTGAGCTGTTTGGAAGTTACGGTGAAGTTGAGGTGAGAGGCTGGGGCTCGCGACATGAGCTCTGTCTTGACATCGCCAGGGAGGTGAATTAATTGGATGGCGGACGACTGCGTCAGGGCTAAAGAGCCATGGTGTTGACGGTTTTCTGGATCATGTCCCTTCAGAGGAGGCGGCAGGCTGAATATGGGCAAGCCGGATATGGGCAGCACTGTGCAGACCTGCGTGCAGTTGCTCTGAAGAATGGGAGGAGAGCACGACCACAAGGATCGGAAGACAATGAGGGACCTGGAACGCTCTGGTTATGAGTTCTGGATGGTGAGCTTAGAGGTTAGACCTGGCTATTGATACCCGGCCGCTTGGCCCGATTCCCTTTTCCACTCGGCTGTGTTTCTGACAATACGTGTGCTAAACTTCCGACACTTTTTCGCCATTCCTCCAATTTCCTCGTGCAATAATGAAGACCAGGTACCGATCCTTCTCTTGGACCACCTTGCATGTTCTCCGTCGGAAGTGAGACTGCTCAGGTTCGCCCATCTACAGCATATCTTCGTTTTTACTTTCGTAATCATCGGGTTCTTTGTGAGAAATCAAATTCTTCGTTAGGTAAATACAGTTCCAACTTAGGACACTGTTACTCGCGATACCACTCATCTCGCAAGCTCGCAGTCCTGTTGAAAACAGCCAGTTTAACAACGATTGTCGACGCCTACAAGGAATCCTCGTGTAAAGCCCATGAACGCCAGAGCCCACTTTGTTTGAAAGGGGTTCTATCCGTACCGTCGACTTTCTGTCTCTGGGAGGAACTTCTTACCAACGCCGAGTATGTGTTTCGCAGAACGCCCATCCATTGCCGAGTTCATTTGCGTCTTACATTATGCTAGGCTTGGTTGACGGACTTGGGAAATCCGGAAGTCTTCTACAGCAGTCTTTATTTGAGCCCTGCAACAGGCCTTCAAGGGTGCGTCTCAATAGGAAAGACCTGGCCAATTGAGTGGAAAAGTGGTAGCAGCGCTGTAGTACTGTGAAAATTCAACAAACACCGTTGTAACCCAGTCGATGATTGGCTCCTCGTGGGCTAACCAATTTTCAGTCGTGCATTTAGGTTTCATCGGAGGTTATCACCTCTCTTTCCTGTCTTTGCAACTCCAGTCTTGGCAACAAATGAGCCGCATCGCTCAGTCCCCAGCTCATTCATCGAGACTCAATGTTATGCTTCCAGCCGTGAAATGCTTCCTGTTGAGTTTACCTTAGTGTGGGTATTAAGACACACATGCTCATCTTCTCATAGGTACGGGCAACTCATCGGACACCAATCCCGACAAAGACTGGTCAATGTTTGTAAACACGGCTCGGAAAGTCAGCGAGTGCCCACTTGGTGAGGGGACTTCGCAGCGGTTGACTCGCTGCGGCGCGAATGAGGCATTGACCGAGGGTTCGCAACGGCTCCGATTGGGAAAGTTTAGTCGCTTATTATCCCGCATTAATTCATAATTGCGGGAATTGCAAGCACCTTGTCCCCAGAGACATGGTCTCATACCCGCAAACGCTCGGGGTCAAATTTTACGAAAAACAAGATGATCCCTGTCAACGACGCACTTATCGACTTCAATTAGCCGTGTTTATTACGGCTCTTGGCAATCTTTTATCTTCACCGCTAGCGATACCGGAAATTTCGGTGTGGGGTACATCAAGCCGAAGTCACGTCGGCGACTCAATCCTTTGACATCATTGCCGAACATGAGTCCCAGTGAGGGGACTCTTCAGAGGAAGCGGGACCTCTTTCCTCTTTTTCTTGAGTAGAAATTCTCGCCCCTGCCCAACAACTCTCGCAAGAGCCATCTCCGCCAACCCACGGGCAAGATGATGTTCCAAAGCTCTGCCGTTGTACTGGCGGCCCTCGCCGGGCCCGCCTCCGCCAGCTACGCCTTCTACGTCGGCAAGGACCTTACCGCCGACGGCAGCGTCATGGTCGGCGGCACCGGCGAGGAGGTCTCGTCCCACTGGCTGCAGCTGTTTCCCGCCCGCGACCACGCCGCCAACGAGACCATCACCGTCGGCGTCACCGACAAGGCCAGCATCCCGGGCGAGCTCTTCGCCATCCCCCAGGTCGCCCACACCTACCGCTACCTGTCGATGGAGTACTCCGACTTCGAGGGCTTCCCGGCGCCGCTGACCAACGGCGGCCTCAACGAGAACGGCGTCACCGTCCGCGACGTCTGGGCCCAGAACCGCGACGAGCTGGTCAACATGACCCCGACGCCCCAGCGCGGCATCCAGTACAGCGACCTCGCGCGCATCGTCATGGAGCGCGCGCGGACGGCCCGCGAGGGCGTCGAGATCATCGGCGCGCTCATGAACCAGTACGGCGAGGCCACCTACGGCGGCAACACCCACCTCGTCGCCGACAAGGACGAGGGCTGGGTCGTCTGGGAGATGGCCGGCGGCAAGAAGCTGTGGGCCGCCGAGCGCCTCAAGACGGACGAGGTCCGCGTGCTGTACCCGGGCTACATTGAGGACTTCCCCACCGACTTCGCCAACAGCTCGGACTACATGGGCTCCGACAACATCGTCTCCTTCGCTGTCGAGCAGGGCTGGTGGGACCCGGCCTCGGGCGTGCCGTTCAACATCTTCAACGCCTACGGCGAGAAGGGCGACAACATGACGGCCCGCGACGGCGGCTTCAAGTTCATGTCGCAGGCCGCCCTCGAGGAGGCCACCCTGGCCATGGTCCCGCTGACCGAGGAGAAGCTCATGGAGCGCGTGCGCGACAAGCGCATCGCCGACGACGAGGCCGGCTACGGGCAGATCGTCAGCCTCAAGGACGGCGTCGACAGCGACCTGCTGCGCATCTGGAACGCCCCGGCCACCTCCGTCTCGTCCCCCTTCGTCCCCTGGTGGCTCGGCGTCAACGACGTCCCGCCCGAGTTCGGCGAGCACCGCTACCTCACCACCGGCGCCTCCGGCAGCTTCCTCAACCCGGACTACCAGCTGCAGGAGGCCAGCGAGTTCGCCGGCCGCGTCTTCAAGCGCGTGCTGTACTACATGTGCTCGGCGCCCGACACCTTCTTGCCCGTCGTCACGCAGATGCTCACCGGCTTCGAGAACCAGAGCCGCAGCGACATTGGCTGGGTCGAGACGAGCGCCAGGGTGCTCATCGAGAACGGCGAGCGGGAGGCGGCGCACTCGCTGCTCACCCACTACTCGCACACCCGCGCCTCCAAGGCGCTGGAGCTCGGGAAGACTATGGACGCCGCGCTTGACGGCTACATCAAGCTTACTGGCCAGTGGCGCAACCCCGTCGGCAGCGAGATCAACGATGCTGGCGAGGGCGCCGAGACCGTCAACTGCCTGGTTGGATACGACCCTGATCAGCCTATCTGGAAGCAGCCCGCGCACCCTACGAAGCGCAGGAGGAGTCTGAGAAAGAAGATGCTTGTTCAGCGCCCTCGCGACTAGAGTGTATGAGACGAGCTTGGTTCAATATTTCATACTTTATATGTGGTTTTTGGCATTAATAGAGTATAGAGGGTCCGGCTCCCAATCTTGTACCAATATCTGAGTGAGAATGTTTAAACCGCTAGGCTTTGCCGTTTATCTATTTGACGTGTCATTTATGAGTGAATCCACTCGACCTGACTACTATCCTCAACCCCGTTTGCTTCATCATCATTTGCATCTTCCTCCTCTTCCTAATCTTCGCTCTGTTCGCCTTCCTCTTCTCCCTCGTCTTCCTCTCCGCCTTCACTTTCACTATCACCGACTCCCCACTTATCCTGCTCCGGGCCAGGCCCATCTCCCTGGACCCAAGGCGAATCAAGCCAATCCAGAAGCGGTGACAGATCATCCTCCAAGTAAAGCGGCGAGAGAGCAATCTTTTGTGCCTTAGCCAGCGGATACAAGTCATTGGGTGGTGCCATGGTGTGCAAGTCGTAGAAAAACAGGAACCTCAGGTGCGGGACAAGGGCGCTCTTCCCGTCGATAAAAGCGCACAATAGCTCCCTCTCGTCCGGACTCAGAAGGACGGAATGATTTGGAGCAAGCGGCGTAGGGGCCACAAGGTTGTCCAGCATAAGAACCTTCAGGTTTGGGGGCGTCTTCTGCTGTATCATGGGGCGCTTGTCCTCGATGCCATCGAAAGGACCATAGAGAATCATCGGATCAACCATGAATTGTTTCATCGCCTTGAAGTCGGAAAAGTCCATGCCACTGGTCTCGGGGTACTCCCTCAGCCTTCTCCATAGCAGCTTGAGGACCTTCAAGCCGTCCTTACAGGCGGACAAGAGGGGAGGGAACTCTTCGGGGGCGAATGGGAGCTGGACCTCGTGGTGGAGTCGAAAGGTCTGCAGGGACTCGGCCCGCAGCAAGAATTTAGATAGTGCGCCAAGATTGAAGTCACAAATCTCGATGTGAAGCTCCTCGAGTGTTTCGAGGGGGAACGGCTTAACGGACGAATCATCAAATGCTGACAGGTCAACGTACGAGAGACGGATACGGGTGAGTGTTGGATTGTCGAAGAAAATAGCGTCTTCCGGAGGGGTCCTGTACAGTGTTCGAAGCTCTGTCCTATAATTAAAGTAATCATGCATGATGTTGAAGGTGACTACGAGGCCATGTGTGTTAGCTCACGAGCGCGTCCAGGGTCCAAGATTGCCCACAGTTATTGAGTCTCGGCTTCGGACGGATCAAGGCATTCAGGCGCTGCTTCTCCTCGGTACTGATAGCCTTTGTGATTTCTTTCTCGTGCTGGAGAATGATGCTCTCGAGTTTTGGCATCTCGAAAGCGAGGAGCTCTCGGTAAGCGCCCTCGTCCAGCTCGTCGATGACCAGAAAGTGTATCAAGTAACCGATTTCCGGCCGCCGTCTTAGCAAGCCGACTAGCCCGGCGGTGTCGTAGTGCGTCTTCTCCTTTGTGTATATTTTGTGGTAGAACGCAGGGGCAGTCAGATTGTTGATGGCCGTGCTGGTCTCCATGAGCGGCCTGAGCTCTCGGATCTCGAGGTGCGCGGTGACCATGGAGAAGAGCTCCGGCGCAATGTTCAGGCGGCCTAGAGACCCAGAACCCTCCGAGGTGGCCATGATGGCGGCTGAGATGCACCGGGCACCCAAGCTCCCGCCTCCAATGTCGGTGTTCGAGCAGCGAGATCTTCTTTCCGCGAGGAAGTCAAAGAGAAGAAGTTGGATGCGTGAAGAAACACTAGCGCTGACGTGCGTCTAACGCGAAGGACCGATTATGTAAGATGACACAAACTATCAACTGGCAACAGCGCCAGTGCATATTTGGTGCCTAGGCTTGACACTTGGCATTGAAAGGTAACCACATGGTTTGATGGCAAGTCAACATCCGTCTTCTGGCGCAAACGACTCTTTGTCGGAAGAGTACGGGTCGGAAGAGGAAAATTCGAAACAGCCTCAAGAGTTCTCAGCTTTAACTGTTATCTGTCCATAGACTTCATGTAACCCCCGTGTAAGTACTAGGTACTTATGAAGTACGAAAGGGCGAGTAGCAAAATAAGAGCCTGCACCACGACCAATGTTTGTTCAGAGAGTACCATCGGTAATATCTGCTTCTATTCAGATCTATATTTTTCATTTGGATTACTCGTCTATTATTTGGAGACCATGAAGAGATGTGTATCTGAAGTTAGCATCGTCACATAGACTGCATATTTGGCAGACCTTCTGTTACGCTGCCACCCAAACCACACTTATAGACTCAGAACATGGGGAAGAGGATTGCAAGCATCTGATTATTTGTATTGACTATCGACGCTAAGATATGATGACTCTGGAACCGCCTAGTCGGGAGTCTAGTTGACGCGACTACAGAGCAGCTGCGGCTTGAAACTAATCGCAGCCATTCTGCCCCAAACATTCATTCGTCTATTCATTCATTTTCATAACACATTTAGCACCAGTCGGTGGTGATGAAGACGTTCCAGTTGGTGTTGTGGAAGACCTGGCCGGCGGGCCGGCGCTGGTACACGGGCACGTTGGAAGCTCCACCGCAGCGCCAGAAGATGTACTCAGCGCCGTCGGCAATGGAGCCGAAAGAGTACAGCTCCTTGGAGGAGGAGGCCTGAGCAGAGTTAGCCCGTCAATTCACCCCTGTTGCTCAACACGGGCCGCGGAATATCAAGAAGGGAAAAGCGGAGAGAGGAGGGCACTCACGTCGTTGCACCAGGTGATGGACGCGCCGTAGGAGCAGCTCACGCGGCTGCAGGTGCTGGGGCCGGCGCCGAGGCGGGGCTTGCCGCCGACGGTTCTCAGGTAGTTGATGTTGTCCCAGGTCGTCTGGCCGTTGGTCTGCGACCATCTGCCGTCGCAGAAGTAGCTCATGCCGTTGAAGTCGGTGCGGGCCTCGATGAGGGAGGCGGGGGGCTCGGCCGTCTCGGGGATGGTGATGTTGAAGTCGGCGTCGTAGTTGGGGTTGATCTTGATCAACTCGGCGCGGACCTGCTGGACGGTGCCCTCGAGGTGGATCTCGGGTCCGTCGGGGAACGCCTGGACCTCCCACTGGGCCAGGACGAACTTGTATTCCGCAGGGGCGCCGTTGGGGACAACCTCTTTGGCGGGAAGGGCGGCGGCCTGAAGGTTGGAGATCTGTGTCAGCTATTGTTCGAGATTTGAGGAAAACTCGTTCAGGTTTAGACGTACTCCGGAGAGCATGCCGGTGAGGGCAGTCAGGGCAACGGTGGTGAAACGCATTGTCAATGTTGATGATTGTCAGAGATGGCAAATAGGACCGTTGGCTGTTCCGGAGTGCGATGGGGAATGAGACTGAGGGGGTGAAGAGGAGACTGGACTTGACAACATCGAGGATTTCTGTTCCTTTTATAACTCTTTTGCTCACGGTTCAACTCATTGGGAGGCTTGATGGCAGAATGCTATGGAACTCGTCTCTTCCGAGCCAAGAAACCTAGGCTAGTCTGCTCACGACGAGAGTGGTGCCAGAATCATCACCTGAAGTTCGCTAACTCTTTGGGTCTGGTTGCCTATCACGGTCCATGGTTGCTAGCAACGTGCAAAGTGAAGTCTAATGCCAAGTCACAACTATCGTGAAGAATTCAGCCCCACGCAGGGTTGGATGTAGCTAGCCGGCTGAACCCGATCCATTGTTGTACTCGGCAGGACGTTCCGTCGCGGCGTAACTAGGTAGCAACTCACACCAAGAGTCCCTTTTTCCCAAAAGGGTATATGCCAGGATGTTGAAGAAGCGGGCCATGCGGGCAGAGTCCGAGAGACCTCCACCGGTAGTAGAGACGATGATTGGCCAGTCAACTGAACGAAATCCTCAACTCGACTAAGCGCACCACGACCTTCAACGCTAAGAACCAACGGTATGAGACCACGCCCGTGGCTCAGGTGGTGATGGAGAAGCCACCGGCTGGCCGCATGTTGACATCGATTTACTCCACACGAGCCCACACGGTCGGGCCAGGTCGTTGGAAGACCCTGAACCAACAGCATCTTTGGCCCAGGAAACGTTTGGTTTCGTGTTCGGCTCCGGATGATGTGTCCCGTTTAGGCCGAGTCCCTGAAGAATAAAATCTCAGAACCCCTGCGAGCCCGGTTGGTCCAGAATGGCCGCCCGTGTATCCGTTGAACCCCAGACTAGACCAGTGCTGAAGTCTGAAGACAGCACCACCTGAAAACATCTCCTCAGAAATCTCTTGGCAGTGGAACCGTGAAAAGGTCAATATCCGCCTGAATTCATAGGATCAGCGGTGAGCGGCGGGATTATCCGCAAGACTTCGTCGTCTGCTTGACGCTAAGTGTTGCGGGTGAAGCGATTCGGGCGATGCTGTCCGGCGAGAAGGCATGATTTTGAAATCACCTTCCGTGTTGAGTCCGCAAGCCGCACCTGTTCAGTAGACTCTCGCCGGAAGGATTGGACTAAAGGCTCGATTAGCCGCATCACATGGGTACCAAAAAAGCTGTCGACTGATTTCAGGTAGCAACTTGTATTTTGGCCGAACAAAAGGGCCTTTGCAGAATGACTTGTGAGAGATATTTCGAGACCTGGTTGCAAACCAACGGTTTTGGTTGAGTCTGGCGGTCTTCTTACACCCCACGTCGGGCACAAACCGAAGAAAGTGCACGTGGCGTCTATGAAAGTGGACTTGACCGCTTTAGTGACGATGGCTACTCCCGGCACACTAGTAGCCTAGAGCTAGACGAGTTTGGCAGGTTCATCATATTCAACCTGCAAAACGCGGCAACGCGGCATCTAGTTACATGTAGGAACAGATGGCAAAGGCGATACCTAGGGCTAGGGGAAAAGGACCGTAAGGACTGCTTGGCAACATGTTGCAGTCAGAATCTCAGGGCTTCATCAAGCCGGCCTACTCTTCCTCCCAGTTCCGCTCACCATGAAGATTAGGTTGTATGATACCTAGTCATTGGGAGCCTAAAGCCTTACTGTCATGGGTGCCCCGGCGCCCACCGTTGCATTCGGCAACCCGGAAACACCCTGGCATCGTCCGCCCACAACAAAAGTCGGGATGTCATAACCTACCGGGTAAGCTTATTGGGAAGTCCCACATTCCGGAAGAGGGCCCAACCTTCATCAGAACCTTTTACGGCCAGCCCGAACATCAAAGAGAAAACCTCGTCATCTAGCCAACCATACCTGTTTCCAGGTGCAAGGTATCCGGCCGTAGGATTCTCCCACCTGTCTCGAGGCCTCCACTGAGCTAGTGGAGGTTCTTTTGAAGAATCCGGAACCCACAGGCCCCCCCCTGTCGTAACCACAAGTCCTCGACATCTGTTGAAGTATCTGCTCGCTACCCGTGACCCGAGTTTTCAGGGTCCAGCGGGGTCTGCAGGCTTCTGAGCCCGCGGTACACCAGAACAGGACTCCTGACGGCTGCCTGCTTGTGAATATCTGTGCGCCGAGAATCGTGTGGGTACTTCGTGGGATGCTTCGATGGGGAGATGTTGGTTAGAAGGGACTTAGGGAGCGCTGGCTGGGATATTCAAAAAGCCGGGGGCGCGTTACGCGACATGGAAATGTTGGTATGATGCAGCCCGGGATAATTAACTACTTTACTTTAGTCATAGGAAAACATCGTTGGTCACCTCATGGGAAACTGTGAAGCCGAGAGTGAATGGAAGCCTTGCGTCTGGGTTGGTTGTCTTTCGAGAATGGTTTAATCCCACATGCAGAAGAGAAGAGCTTCTTCTATTCTCCTGGAGTTGAGTTGACTACTTTGCTCATCGGGGCCTGGATGTTAACTTGAGGGACAACTACACCCGCAGAACCTTTCGCAAAAAGAAATGACTTATAATGTGGCTGAATCTCAGCACGAAGTCATATCGCCCACTTGGATCATTCAAGAACGTTCATTAGTCAAAATGTATCTACCACCCTGCGCCTCGCAATGCTATTCGACCCATTTGTCTAACCACTTATGCACCCGTGCGATCCCGAACCCGAGTCTCATGACAACCCAAGCAGCTCCTCGAACTCGAACCCCTTGAACCCATCCTCCACAGCCCACGCCCGCCCCTTCTCCTTCTCGTACAACGCCTCGCACGCCCGGCCGACAACAAGCAGCCCGGGCGGCCGGCTGCCCTCGGCCTCGATAGCCTCGGCCACGTACTCCAACGTCGTCCGGATAACCCTCTGATCAGGGCAACTCGCCCGCTCAATGACAGCACACGGCGTACTCCTCGGCCACAGCGCCCTCTTCGGCGTCGTCGTCGTCGTCTTCCCCCCACCCTCCCCCTCCCCGTCCTCCGTCTCAAGATAACACGTCAACTCCCTCACCAGCCCCGTGATCCGGTGCAGCGCCATCAAGAACACCACCGTCCGGCTGGCCACAAACTCGGGCGGCGCGGGCGGCTTGCCCTTCTTCCCCGTCCCCGTGCACACGAGCACCTGGTCCGCCACGTCGCGCTGCGTCGGCGGCACGCCCGCAAACAGCGGCGCGCTCAGCGCCGACGTGATGCCCGGCAGCACCGTCACGCGGTCCCCGAACCCGTGCTCCCTGAAATACGCCACCTCCTCGCCGCCGCGGCCGTAGACGAACGGGTCGCCCTGCTTCAGCCGCAGCACCGTCTTGCCGTCCCGCGCGCCCGCGAGCGCGAGCTCGTGCAGCTCCTCCTGCGCCTGGTCCGCGTTGCCGGGGAACTTGCGCGCGATCTGCACCGGCGTCCGGCGCGGGATCAGGTCCAGCACGCCCGCGGGCACGAGCTTGTCCGCGAGGATGAGGTCCGCCGTCTGGATCGCCTTGTGCGTCGCCCGCGTGAGCAGGTCCGGGTGTCCCGGCCCGCTGCCGGCGAGGATGATGCGCCCTTGCTTTTGCGCCCCGGTCGTTGCTGCTGCTGCGGCACCACCACCACCAGGGGGCGGTCGTGCCACCGTCTCCGGCGCCGGGAGCGCGGAATACGACTTGAGAACGGAGTCGACGTCGTCGTCGGTGATGGCGGCCAGGCGCTTCAGCGGCCAGTACTCGCACACCTGGCTCAGCCACCTCATGCGGCGGTTCTTGGCGGCGTCGAGGTCGGCGTCGGTGACGAGCCTGTTGAAGCTGGCCGTCTGGTCAAACGAGTCATCAACATCATCCGCGTGCGCGGCGAGGTGGTCCTCGGACTGGATGCGCCTGCGCACGTCGCCGAGGCGCGCGCAGGCGGCGCCGAGGTCGGTCGGCAGGGCGGCGGCGACCTCGCGCCGGATGCGGGAGGCGAGCTTGCACCCGCGGCCGTTGGTGGTGACGCCGACCTGCAGCGGGCCGTCGGTGTGCGTGGAGAGCAGCGAGAAGGAGCACAGGTGCGGCGCGTCGACGACGTTGACGGGGATGCGGTTCCGGCGGCAGAGGGCCGAGACGTGGGCGCTCAGCGGGTCGCGCGGGCCGGAGGTGACGAAGACGGCGTCGACGACGTTGTCGACGTCGTCGCGGCCGAGGGTGAAGAGGTCCGTGTCTTCAAACTTCTTCTTGCGCCACGTCACCTCGCCGGCGTCGATGCGCTTCTGCAGGCCGTAGTGCAGGTCCGGGGTGTCTGGCGCGAGCAGGATCGGGGTGGCGCCGGCGTTGATGGACTGCGTGCAGCGGGCGGCGGCGAGGGGGTTTGTGCCGATGACGAGGTGGGTGTTGCCCTTGCAGTTGAGGGCGGCCAGGAGTGATGTTGTTGTTGTTGTTGATGACATTTTGGAGACGTGACTCGCTTGAGTCGGTCTCTCTGTGGTGTGAGAGCTGTTGTTCTTCGAGTCCTACAACCCCTGTCTCATTGAGGTAGCAAGGCACGGTACTGAGAGTTGAGTGTGGTGTTTGTTGTAAACATTCAGAGTCAACCCCGCTAGAAGACACGCCCACGTTTATGAGGAGACGAAAAGAAAGATAAGATGAGGAAACTGTCCAGTGTCCATGGGTTTTGTCACGACATGAAAGGGCCCCTCGGGCGCTTTGCCATGCTTAATTCTTAATAATTTTACACAAACGGTCCGGTCCCTGCCTCTTGCGCCAAAGCCCGACGACGGCGCGGGCCCAATCATGCGGCGGGCAAAAAGGGTCAGCTAATTTTTCATTCGCCAGCGATGACACCATCCCGACAGCCGCGCCTTATCGGCCTTATCGGCACCGCCCTGCGCGACCAATCAGCCGCTGGCGCCCCGACTCCCGCGGAGCCGTCACCGGAGATGCCTGACCCTGCCGCCCGTGCCATGCATCTCCGCCGTCCACGCGCCCGCCGAGGGAGGGGGGCCATGCAAAAGCATCATCCGTGCTCGCCATCCAGTCAGAAGAGAACTCGATATCGGTAGAGTTGTGGTATTCAGCATAAGTGGTGGAGGTGGTGGCTCTCTCGAGCAGTTATGGCATCCATGATATCCTCTGTTCCTGCCCATCCATGATCTACCGACCTTAGGTAGTAGACATGGTTTTGTTTGTGATATTCTTACATTGTTTCTGATTCTTTCCCCACCCATGTTGTACACGACCTGTTGTTACATTTGATATCAAAGTACACCTTTCCCATCTACTCTGTCTCAATTTCCTTGAAAAACTGCCTCTTCAGCGCGTCACGCTCTCCCTTCTTGCTGTTCTTGACCCGTCTCGTATGGGTCTGTTCGATGGCGTCGGGGTCGCCAATGACACCAGACTCGTTGATGCCAACATTGATGGGCTTCCGCTTCTTGCTGGCCGCCGCCTTGGCCCGCTGCGCCCTCACGCCGCCATCGTCCTCGACCTCGGGCCTGCCGAGCCGCACCGCCCGCCTCATGCGCGTCTTCGCGCCCAGAGCCCACAGGTCGCCCCATTTCGCCTTGCGCGCGTCGTGGTACGCCTGCTTGCTGAAGCTCTTCGGCACCGTCCACCGCTCGAGGCTCGCGTTGGGCGTGCAGACGTCAAGCGTGACGTGTCCGCGCCGCTTGATCGGCGGGAGGATCTGCCGCGGCAGGGCGAGCATGTCGGGCGCCGTCTCGGTGTTCTCGTAGCCTTCGAATGCGCGGTCCGTGGCGAGTTGTCCGGCGACCGGGCCCTCCTTGGCCGCGACGCCGCGCTGAATGGCAACGTAGCTGAACAGCACGTCGTCGTGGTTGCGCTGCGTTGCGCCCATGATCTTTTGCAGGAAGGGCGGACGCACAAATCGCTGGCTGAAGTGGCAGAAGTCCTTGCGGCCCTTGCTCCTGCCCGGTGTCAGGTACATGGGGCATGTGCGGTGGTTGGTGCAGGGGGCAACGATCATGCCGGGCTCCTTGACTCTGATATAGGGCGACTGCTCTTCCTCGGCCTTGAGCTCTTCCCCTCCGGGCGGGATGAGGAATTCGTTGAGCAGGCGGTCGCGGACCTCGGCGACGGCCTCAAAGCCACGCGGCTGGCCCTTCTCCAGGATAATGAGGACGCCGCCCTCAGGGTTAAGAAGAGACCAAAGGTTGTTGAGGATGGCCTTGCGTCTGTGGCCTTCCCTGACGGGCAGGAGAAGGTGAGACGCGAGGATTACGTCGTACATCTTCCTCGGCTGGGGTACCTCGTTGGCGTCGATGTGGAGGCTCTGATTCTCAACAGAGTGCAAATAGTCCGGCAGACGGGGCAGGAAGGTCGTGTTCTGAAGGAATTTCGAGACGCGTTGTCTCAGCTTCTCGGATCCAATCACTACACTCTGCTTGCCGGGAGGGTGTCCTTCGACCTCCCCGCGGGACTTCAAAGCATCCCACTCGGCGCGCATTACGTCCTGCCAGGCCAGAAGACCTGCGCCGCCCGCGCCAGCGTCAAGCACGCGGGGGCCTTGGCCGTTGCCTCGCTTGAACAGATTGCGCATCCAATCCGTACCCAGACGCTTGCGGACTTCGACAAGACTGCCCATGGCGGAGGCGTAGGTGGGTGGCAAAAAGGTGGAGATGAAGGCATCTGCGTCAATCTCTGACATCCTGGCCTGCCAAACAGCCATACCAACGGGCTGCTGTGGCAAGTTCAGCTTGGATGCGGGCGTGGCGGGGGAGTACGGGAGACCGGGCCCGCCAAATGCCTTCTCTGCTGCCAACTGAACATGCTTGATGTCCGTCCTGTCGATTATTTTCGTGACCGGCGAAATGTAGCCGACGTAGGGCAGACTGACGGTGCTCGGGTTCGTCGAGAAGTGGCCCTCTCTGGTAAACGGGTGCAGCCGACCGGCGCGGTTGGAGATGCCTTGGTCTTGGATGCCATCGTCGTCTTCGTCGAGCTCCTCCTCCTCGTCAGGCTCCCTCTCTTCGTCCAACATGTCATCCTCCTCTTCCCGCTGCGCCCTTTCGGCCGCTTCGATCTCGCGGGCGTTGGCCTCAAAGTCCTTTTGCAACTTCATGAGGGCATCGTATTCCCTTTTGTTCCTCGCCATGAAGTTGATGTATTTGTCTTGCCCTTCGGTTTCCGTCACCTCGGTCGGTCCGACTTCCGCGGACAATTCGGTAATGTCCACTTCCCCTACTTCCTCTAGGATCTCGGCCTCCTCCTCGGTGAGCGTCTGCGAGACGCTCTTGCGGGCATACAGCACCTCTTCCAACGCGCCACCCTCAACCTGTCGCAGAAGGGCAGGCTCGGCGGAACCATCTGGCTGCACACGCGCCTGCGACTTTTCTTGGTTTAGGTATTTGATGCCGACATCATCCGGCGACGTTTCTCTCAGCGGCGGCCCGTACCATCGCTCGTATAGCCTGTACTCCTCCTCCGAGAGGTAGCCTTTAGGCAATGTGTCGCGGAATCTCTGCTTAGCCTCTCGAACGACGGTCTCGATGTCGGTAGTGCGCGTGGGGTCCTCGGGATCGGTGCGGTTCGAATCGGACTCTTGAAGCTTTCGTGGTGTTGTCGTGAGGGGTCTGCGGGCGGCAGGTCGTACCACTGATCTCGATGCAGCCAAGCTGCTTTGCCGCGAGAAGCTCACAGGGGATGGCCGCGTTGGCAGAGATGCGCCGGCGATGCGCTGGCTCGTCAACCCCAGGAGTCGAGCTCGACAGCTGGGGCATGCGTTTCGAAGACCACCAGCAGTTAACATGATTGCCGTTTGCAGTGGCGACTGAAATGTTGCAGGAGGAGAGCTTTCGATGTTTTTTTGGAGCTGTCGCAGAGAAATTTGGACAGGGTGCCTTAGCTTGGGGGACGGCTGCCCCACATGTTGGAAATGACAGTCTACTGATTGGACAACAGCTTTTGCGGAGGCAACGAAGAGGAGAGGGAGTTGAGAGTAAAGGCTGGTTTTGTTCTGTCTGAACACATTTCCAGCCAGCAAGAGGTAGCCAATGGTGTTTCTGGAGAGGCGATTACTGATTTTCGTGGAATTTGTGCTCTCAAATCAAGATTTTGCAGGGGTTGCCATTGAAGAGGAAGTCATGCTGTTACCCTAGTGAGTTCCCGCTAGGGACCGGGCTCAGATGTCTATGTCTAGGTGAAATGCTAACTGAGCATGGTTGCCATGCACCCTTTGACTCTTCGCAGATGATATGTCGTAAGCCATGGGGGCCAAATTGTAACCTTTTGTCATTGGAATCATAAGTCGGGTCTTTTCAAACATGCTATTATTGCGAACTACTTGACGTTAATGATCCTCCCAATCCTCGATGACCGCCAGCTAGAATGTGTAGGATTGCGTTCTAGGTGTCATCTTCGGCTCCTGTCCTGGCAACGACGGTGTGCTAGGGTGTTCCAATCGCTCTTCTACAGTGTCTGCCATCGATTTCCCAACAAACTCTCCATCCAAATCGGTTTGCGAGGCTCTTCTATTCGCCACGAGCCCTGTATGCTCACCGCCTGAATGCTGGCATGTGTTCTCCTCAACGTCAAGCTGGCGTCCGCTCATATACATATTTCTCGCCGTATCTTCCATGTGGGCCACAGACTTGCCAGCGTCATTCAACAACCCGCCAATCTCGTGCCCGCGTCGAAGAACCGCCAGGGAGCTGCTCTTCCATAGCGGCACGGCGGCATTGCTTCTCGACTCGATGATCGTCAGAAGCATCAACGCGCATGCCAATGTCAGGACGGTGACGTGCAACGCTATCCACTGCCACTCGACCTCGTACAGCACAACAGTGCTGCCCACCAGCCCCTCATAGGTCATGGTATCCATTCCATTGCGAGCGACGTCACCCTCCTTGTGAGTTCGTCGGATTTCATTCGTCATGCTCATTGCCATCGACTCGAAAACTGCCGAAATCCCCGTAAAATTGGACCGGCTAGTTGACACCAACCGGTTCAACACCGCCGGCTGGGCCGCGGCATAAAGGGACGTGACTGGCCCAAACGACGCGCCGTTGAAGCCGACGGCGTTCTTCATGCCTTTTAGAAGACTGAGCTGAGTGCGGATCTCGGTATTGTTGAACCAGGGCTCCCACCGAAAGAGGCTTTGCATGTAGGCGCTGATGGATTTGATGGATTCTGACTCAATCTCCACACTGTGTGTCGAGTTCAACACGATCTCGAGGGAGTTTCTCGTGACGACGGACCAGAGCTTGTGGAACTCGAGACTTCGCACCTCGTCTGGGGGCGGGCGGTACTCTGGCGACACCTCGTCGTGGTTATCAACCTCCACCTTGTCATACCAGTGACGCTCCTTCGGCAAGTCCCATGAGGAATTGGACCGCTCGGTACCAGCAACCTCCCTGACGTTTTCTTCGAGGCGGCCATTTTTGACTTCCGAGGAGATAATCTTGGCGCAATAGTAGAGGGCGCATTCTAGTGCCTTCAGAGGCACGGTTGGCCAAGTTGTTTCAGCGGACTCGTTTCCGGTTTTCAGAGCTCCTGATGCGTTGAGGGCATTGATGTCTGCGTATATGATACTCATGGACCATAGGAGAGTATCTATATCCTTCATAGCTACCGTCTTATTCGGATTTCCCGTACCAAAGGAAGTGGTAGCATATGAATCGCCTTGGCACTCTGTACGGTGGAGAGGGCGGCAGCCATCGGTGTTGGCAATGAAGTGACCGTTGGGAAGGCTGTACCCAGTGGCATAAGCACCACTGACGCTGACCCCAGGCGAATCAGCGGAACGATATGGCTTGATTGCATTGATGAGCTCGTCATAGCTGCCAGGCATCCGGGTGAGATTGGAAGTGACGTCTTTGCATCTATGGCACACGCCAAGTGTCACAAATGGGTCGAAAGTGCAGTTGCCCGAAGAACACTGGAACAGCGTCTCTCGTTGTAGCTCTTCTGGTGATTTGTAAAAGCTGCTCGTGATTGCTCCCTCCATTGACGGTGGGATGCTAGTCGTGATGTTCCAATAAGTGGTCTCTTCTTTTGTAGTTGTATTGCTTTCAAAGTCCGTTATAAAATTGAGGAACCTGTACGGCTCGACATTTGCAATGCCCAAGGAATACGATCTTGATCTTGAAACGAGGGCGGAGGTATCATTGTTGGACTTTTCGTATACAATATCTTCGCGAAGTCGAAGGAGCTGCTGAGCGAAGGGATCGAGGGCGACAGCAACCAGTGTCAAAACGGCGCCAAATTGGGCAATGAACCTGATGGTTGGTATTAGCACCTGTTAATTATAACACACAAGAGCATTTCGATACGTACGCCCCTTTGGTCTTCAGGAGAACTCTTAGGCTGCCCAGCGGACCTCGTGCAGCCCCGTCGAGTCGGTCAAAATCGATCATGAGTCGTTCTTCCCGAGCATAGAGAATCCACTTCCATTGGGCGATGCATTCAGACAGAATGAAAGCAACAGCAGCTTTGACAGTGACTGACAACACTGAGACGATGGTATTGAGTGTAACTCCCATCTCGCTGAAAACGGGGCGGTTATTGAATTTGCCGAGGAGGACTACCATTGCGATTAGTGCAGCAATGGCACCCATCAAGGCCCAGATCTGCTGACCCCAGGCCGACCACCGAAGGGTATTGAACATATTTGAGCGGAAATGAAGATAATTCGATGGATTCTGTCTGTCGATGCATCCGCGACGGAGACGGCTGCCATGACAGGGTCTGGGGCCTTCTTTAATGTTTGTGGGCATGTGTGTGTAATTCTCGGCGTGCCCGGGCTGACAACTCTGTTGATGGCATTCGTTGTCTTAGCCAAGACCCGAAAAGATGACTCTGCCTTGGGCTTCTTGTAGGATAAGACATACCCGGTTGCACTCGTGCACAGGGCGCAGCTGTGGCTGTAGTTTGGTTGTGCTACAACTATGATGCAGGCATCCGAGACGCCAGACGCCAGACGCCAATTGCAGGCCTATCCATGAATGATGGCGGCATCAACATTTGATGTTACTTGCGCTCCGTGACTACTCGTTCGAAATTTGAGACCACCTGGTTTAACTGTACTTTGGCGACTGCAGTTCCCTTAGGACCTTCTACATCTCTACTGTCGTCACCCACTCCCCTTAAGATGCCTTGACCTAGGAAGATACCTTAGAAGAATGGGGGAGTTCTGCCCCCTGACCATCGGGTGTTAGCCTGTGAGTCCAGCGGGTAGAGGTGGTAGTATCCATCATCAAAAGATTTCATGTTGTCGTCGTCGCGATATTGGGGATTCGAAGATGGAGGCATGATTTGCCGAGGCCTCCGATCAATCCCATTACTGATGGCTCGGGGTGGATATTCATCGCGGACTGCGTGTGGTTCCGGCTCCTTCTGACTCCCAGTCCTTTTTCCATGAACAGCAACGTGGCTGTCATCACTGTGAGCACTATCTTCGCTTTCGACAGAAGCCGCATCAAAGCCTGTCTGAACCCTTTTGTGACTCCTTGGCAACTTCTTCGCATGCAAGCTTTGTTGTCCTTGGCGCATCCCTGTTCTCTCTACTGTGAACCTTTCCCTCCTACTCTGCTCTTCTTTGTCTGCCTTTTCCAGCAGATAAAGGACAGATGTTCGCTTCTTGATATCATTGGCGTCTGAGGCCCTACTGAGAAGACTTTGTGCGTGTTCAACGGGCAAAATACCATTTAACTTTGCTCTGAGGACACCAGGCCCCTTCTTGAGAAGAAGACGCACAGCCTTCTCGTTCCCTCGTTCTATTGCTAAGAATATGGGGGTTTTCTCATCATTTTCTTTAGCTGTGAGATCGGCTCCTTGACCAATGAGGAGTTGCGTCATGGGTCCGTCAAAGTTCCGGATCGCAGTGAAGAGAGCCGTACTCCCACAGCCGTCCCTGGAGTTGACATCGGCTCCATTGTTCAAGAGGAGGTTCGCAATGTGATGCCTTCCAAGCGAGACGGCGAGGGCCAAAGGTGTTGTGCTGGCCTGATCGGCCGACTCAATGTTAGCACCGCGACGGAGTAGTAGTTCTGCGATACTTTGATGTCCATGCCTAACTGCCAGCAAGAGAGGTGTTTCCTCTTTGCCATCCTTTGGGTCCGCCTTGGCGCCTCTATTGAGTAAAAGCTCGGCCAATGTTTCGTGCCCCATTTGAGACGCCAAACACAGGGGAGTTCGGTTCTCTTCATCATGCGACTCAATATCGGCCCCGCACTCAAGCAGCAGCTTTGCCACCTCTTCGTGGCCGTTCTTGATAGCCAGAATTAAGGGAGTACAGCCGTTTTGATCCTTGGCCCTGACATCTGCGCCGTGGTCCAGGAGTTGTTGAGTGATATTGCGGTGCCCCTCCCGAGACGCCAGTGCTAATGCAGTGAGGCCCCAGGTGTCCTTCGGCGCAACGCTTGCTCCCCGTTCGAGTAGTATTCGACAAACGTTGATCTGGCCGTTGCGAGCTGCAACCAACAGCGCGGTCCGTTCCTGCTTGTCTGCTGCCTCGATGTTTGCTCCCCGCTTTAGGAGAAGTCTGACAGCATCGGCATGTCCGCGTCCAGCTGCTAGGCCTAATGGAGGCCAGATCTTATTCTGCGATTTCCCTTCGACGTCTGCTTTTCTGTCAAGCAACATCTCAAGAATTGCAGTGCGGTTTATCTGTGCTGCGAAAGCAAGGGGTGTTCGCCCTTCACCATCTTCGGTCTCGATTTTCGCTCCATGTCTTAGGAGTATTCGCACAGCCGACGATGACCCTTCCGAAATTGCTTGCGATAATGGAGCCAGTCCGCGACTGTCCTGCAGGTTCGCGTCGATTCCTTGCTGAAGAAGCCAATTGAGAAGTAGGAAATTCCCTCCAGCAACTGCTGTTGACAAAACGCCGCGCCCCTCTCCATCTTCGAAGTTTGGGTTGTCCAGATCCTTGTAGAGGATCTGGACGACAGCCATATAACCTCCAATAAGTGCTTGCATGAATACTTTTTGCACTAAGTCGGGCATCGACTCGATGGCTGGCTGATTTGTTGCGTTAAGATTGTCGGCGAGATGCAACATCATAGATTTTTGCCATTGCCATGCCCTTTTCTCTCCGAAGGACGCCGCAAACTCTCTGATCGACGAGAATTCACTCTGCGCATCTGATTGAATTTCTGTTGACCTCAGCGAGAGATGTTTCAGCTCTTGCTCGAGACGACTCAAATAATGGGTATTCCTCTCGTGGAGATCCTTGTCTTCCTGTAATTGGCCTTCCTCTCCCAGTTCGATGCCACGTGGTATCATCCGAACAAGAGTGGCTCGGCTTCTGCCAACATTCTGGGCTAGATCCGCGATCTGTGATGCTAGCTGTTGATCTTCTGTGAACAACTCGTGGAGATGTTTCGTGCGTTGGTGTATTCCTAGCTCGACATCAGCGTCGACGTGATCCTCGGGTGCCTCTGCTAATCGGGTCAGAGTAACAACGTATAGCCTCGATCCTGATCTTTCTTGTGTTAAACTGGCCTCGATGCTGACGGATGTGTTACTGGCACTCTCTTTTCCAAAAAAAGACGTTGCCGATGACGCGGCATGTGCAATTGCCTCCAGAGTTGTATCACTGGATGCCACCATGACGTGGCACCGGGCCAGGGCTCGCGTTTTTTTGATTTCGCATTCCAGCGCAAGTATGAAGTCTCGGTATCCTGGTGTGGGTTGACGGAGTCTGACCCAGACTTGTTCGATATCATCGTGGCGGAGGTCCATGTCGATGCTGATGACACCATTATCCTTGTCCCATCGCTCTTGCGGAAATACATTCAGCGTCTCTAACCTAGTGCCAAATGGTTGTTCGATGTAAAATCCGAATCGCCGATTGTGGCTCGGGGCATCTTCGAGACGAAGCGAGCCATGAATTCGTATGAGCCTGGGTGGTGTCCCTACGTCCGACCCCGAAAGCAGGTTTGCTTTGCTCTTTGCCGGTCGTACATACTCGTCTGATGCTGCTCCGGTCGATATGCAGAGCAGGGGAATCCCCACGACTGCCCCGCTATTGCTGCTGTCTTCAGAATGGCAGTTGAGAAGACCAAGCGTTTGTCCATCTTCGGTCGTATGCAGAGGGAGTCGGACATGCAGGTAACCACGTACCACTCCGGGCTCAATGGTAGGATTTCGCAGCGAAGTTATCATTCCACTGTGTGCGAAATCATCAGGGCTTGAAGCCAAAACGTTTCCAAAAAGATTGACGGTGTTATCTTGCGGTCCGTGATCTGCAGAGTCGGGGCGCAAACCCCATGCGAGAATCGAATCGTCCTTTTCTTTGCGGATGATCTCCTCTTGAAGACGAATGAAAGCCTTGTCTTCCTCGCCGTATATCATCGGCAACGTGACATCGAAAATGCCGAGAAGAGAATAGGCAATGTCTTCCTTTCGTTTTGTAATTCTCCTGGCGGCCCAGGACATCCGCTGGGCCACACTGGCAGTGTGTAACTCGGAGAACCCCAACAGGAAGTCTCGTGGAATGCCCGTTATTTTTGATACCGTACCTGCCAGCGTGTCCTTCCCCCCAAGTTTGCACCAGGCTTTGTTGTAAAAAACCAGTCTTCTTGGAGCCAGCAGTTCCTGCAGGGTCCAACCTCTTGTGAACCATCGACTTGCGCAGAACTCGACGCGGGATATCATGACGTCCTCGCCTGACATGTCGGCCAGGAAGGCGTAACAGATCGCAGCTTTGAGGTACCATCTGAACATGGAATTGATCGCTTCGCTCAGTTCGGTAGAGTTGGCTTTGTCGATGCAGCAAGTGTCGATCCAAGCATAGCCGAGGCCATCTTCCTCGGCTTGTTTGCAGCACCCGTCGAGTTTGATTTTGCCGGAAATCCGCTCCTCGATCTGGCCTCGCTCCATATCCAGAAAGGAAATCTCATCATGATCGGGACCCCACGTGTGCGACAAGATACAATATCGGGGAATGTCCTCGCCATGGAATTCCTCCAGTCTGCGGGTTTTCACGTTGATGAGTCGCATGGCAAATTTCAAGAGAGACCCGCAGACCTCTCGAATTCCAAAGCTTGAGGTGAATGGTGTTGTCGGCTGCGCCGCGACAGGCGACGTTACGGCTCCACGACAAAGTCGAGTTTGCAGTGCTGAGAGTTTTGATGTCAATCACATATGACACTGGTAGGCCAATGCAATTGTGACATGGGTGGCGTGATGGTAGGCGTCGCGGTGAATAAAGGAGGAGGGGAGTGGGCGAAAACAAAACTGCGATTTCGAGGAAAAGGAAAGACGCAGAAGGCGGGTCTTGATGGAGGGAGAAAACCAGCAGAAGTATGTGGGACTGGCTATGCGCAGCAGGGCAAGACGTCGATTCGCCAGCCTTGCGCAGATGTGCAGAAGCTGCGCCGCAATAATAACGAGCATGACCACCCTCTTCCGGCACGCCTGCTTCTCCCGATGCAGTTGTCGATGTAGGGGAAAGACCGAGTGTGATTGGCATACGTCAAAACGGGCCTTTCATGCCTCTTGAGGTACTGGACCAGGCTGTGATCTCGTCAATGTATCTTTTTAGTAGATGCAGGCAGCAGGCAGAGGCAGCAATTGCACTCAATTTTTCCACATCCCAACGAGGCAAAGCTGATCATGAGGCGCGTTGAGATGTGCACGAGTAAAGAAATGAATAAGATTGTCTTGCTGAATGCAATATGCTAATTCCAGGCTTTGACTGAGCCATGGTCCACGCCTGAATTTGCCATCAACGCCGTACGCCTGCCTGCCTGAATTCACATGCCGATACGTCTACTCGTCACCACCAAGATCCGCCAAAGTCTTGAACGCCGTCGCCCTCGGCGCCTGCTTCGAACCCGGGCCGGCGCCCTTGGCGGACCGCATCTGCGGGGCGGGCGGGTTGACGCGGTTGAACTGCGACATCTCGGCCGCCTTGTGGGGATCAATCTACCAATCCGTCAGTAAGCCGCCATTGTTCCCGTCGCCGTCCTGTTCGCCCGTGAACCAACGCACCGCAAAGAGCGAGACTAGGTACAGCCCGAAGAAGGTGATGAGGCTGCTGAAGATGCCGCTGAGCTGCCACTGAATAGGGCGGCGCAGGCTGGCGCGCGGGCGCTGGTCGCCGCCGAGGGTGCGGCCGGGGCTGCTGAAGGAGGCGGCGGAGCGGCCGCCCTTGTCGGGGAGCTTGAGGGCGTTCTGGATGGCCTGGGTCAGGGCGGGCGGGTTCGCGCCCTTGATGGTCTCGACGGCCTGGCCGCCGTGGAAGATGATGAAGGTGGGCATGGCGCTGACGCCGTGGGTGCGGGCGATGCCGGACTGCTGGTCGACGTTGATCTTGCAGAAGGCGACCTTGCTCGGCTTGGAGTATTCTTTCGCGAGGCGCTCGAAGTGCGGTGCAATCATCTTGCAGGGGCCGCACCAGTCGGCGTAGACTGCGATGTGTTTGTCAGCGTTGCCGGATGCGCGGGGTGGTGGTGATGGGACGTACAGTCGGCGATTACGACATTGGTGCCGCTGAGGATGCCCTGCCACTGGCCGGCGGACTGGATGCTGATCAGACTCATGGTGTTGGTGTTGCGATGCGACAATTGGCAGCAGACGAACACTCGAGTTGAAAGACGAGCGAAGGGGCGTTGACGGAAGCTCTCGCGGCCTGGTCCCAGCGGAAAGGTGGCGAGTACCTGAAATGGCAGGCGGTAGAGATCATCTCCACCTTTCTGCCGGATTTACCCCGGGATCCACCCACTGCGGGACCGCCCACTCAGAAAGTTTTTGGGACACCGCCAAACTTAGAGCTTCTTCAACACCATCACCACTTTTGGTACCGTCGCAAGTCCAATTCAGTCACGATGTCTTACGACCAGAGCGCAAAGGTATGCCCGTCTTCTCGCATAATTGGAAGCTGAATCTGACATTCATCAGAGGAGGAAAACGGGGGAAGACAGCTTTGTCGAGCCCCTCCGGTCCAGATTCCAGCCCTACGAGGGTGGTCGCAACTGGACGGTTTCAGTCGCAATCCCCGTCAGCGTGCTCTCAGAGTAAGCCTCGAACCAACTTGATTCCGCGAACTCCCATAAGATTTACTGACACGTCTAGCGCCATCACTGCCGACCGCCGCACCGCCGTCGCGGGCCGTATCGCCCGCGCCCTCGCCATCTTCGCCATCGACGAGATCGTCATCTACGACGACACCCCGCTTGACGCCCGTCCGAAGCGCGTCGACCCCAAGAGCTACACCGGCGACGTCGACCCCGGCCACTTCCTTGAGCACCTCCTCAACTACCTCGAAGTGCCCCCCTTCATGCGCAAGATGCTCTTCCCGCTGCACCCGAACCTGCGCCTCGCCGGCCAGCTGCCCTCCCTCGACATGCCCCACCACCCGAACCCGTCCGACTGGGTGCCCTACCGCGAGGGCGTTGCCGGCAAGGGTACCCCCGAGGGCACCGTGATCGACATCGGCCTGAAGACGCCCGTCGTCATCGAGGACGAGATCCCGCCCAACACGCGCGTGACGCTGCACTACCCGGACTACAACTCGGACAAGGCGGAGGCCTGCGACCCCGTCGCGCCGAGGGAAGAGGGCGGATACTACTGGGGATACAGCGTGCGGAGGGCGGCGTCGCTGTCGGCGCTGTTCACGGAGTGCAAGTACGAGGGCGGCTACGACGTCAGCATCGGCACGTCGGAGCGCGGCCGCACGCTGTCGCACGAGTTCCCGAGAGCGCAGCCGTTGGATTTCAAGCACATGCTGATCGTGTTCGGCGGACCGAGAGGCATCGAGTATGCGGCGATCAACGACAAGGAGCTGGAGGGCATGGAACTGTCTAGTGGACGGACGAAGGAGCTGTTTGATCACTGGGTGAATGTTATGCCTGGGCAGGCCAGCCGAACGATCAGGACGGACGAGGCGCTCTACATTGCGCTCACGGGTCTGAGACGGCTGTGGTGGGAGGAGTAATGGTTCCAGAATAACGGGATGTTGGGATGGGGATATGATACCCAATTCAAAAGTTTTATTTGGTTCAATGGGGTCTTCGCGGGAAAGTCAAGTACGTATATATCGTGGTGTTGCACAAAATCAAAAAGGGGCTCACGGCTTTTCAACCCATTCATCTAGACATTGGAAAGACACGTCCACGGCCAACTCATCTGAGCAAGCCATAATATTTGTTGAAAGGGATAGATTATATGATTATATGTCCATGAAGTTAAACTATGCGTGTTGATACAGCGCGATGCCCGCCGTGAACCCGGCAATGTTGTCCTTGTAAAACGCAACATCCTTGCCATACCTCGTGACCATGGCCGTAGTGCCGACAATGTTGAGGTTGTACGTCTCGAGGTTCTGCGTCTTGGTGCAGTTACCCGGCCCATCCCGGATATCGAAGATCCTCTGCTGGCACCGCGCGCCGGCCCCGATCTGGCAGCACGCCGTGCTGTAGTTGTTGAAGAACGAGTACAGCCCGGCGCCGAAGATGGCGATGTTGCGGCTGCCGATGACCCGGAGACCCCAGGCCATCTCGCACGGCGGCGCGCTCGGGTCGTGGCCCTTGCAGTCGGCCGCGAAGTCCGGGTCGTGGAACCCCTTGACCCTCGGGAAGGGAAGCTAGAGTCGTCAGCAACCATCATACATCTCTTAGGGGGACGCAACTTACAGAGGCCGGAGGGTTCGGCTGGTAGTACGGCGTCTCGGTCTGGATCATGCCCATGTAGATGTCCTGCGTCTGGAAAAGCTGGTACTGGTAGAGCGTGTGGTGCTCCACGCCCGACGCGGACAGCCAAATCTTACCCGCGGTCGATTCGATCAGCAGCCCGCGGCCGGCGTAGATGGTCACCTGCTTGTAGTTCGGGTCCTCGAGGTCGTGGTCCGCGACCCACAGCCAGCAGTTCTCCATGAACAGGTTCGACGCCGGCTTGGTGACGTGCATGCTCATCCACGCCGCGATGCAGTTCTTGTCGACATCCGCCGCCGAGACGGTCGAGTTGGGCGTCGTCGGACACTGCTCGAGCTGCTGCTGCGTGCCCGCGAACCCGCCCACGCGGATGTGCACATCCCACATGCCGGCCGGCTCGCCCGGCGTGTTGAGGTTGTACTCGACGACCTTGGCCCCCGGCGCCGGGCCGCGCGTCGAGACCACCATGTCAGACCACTCGAGCGAGCCGCGGTCCCCGGGCAGCGCGACCTTGACGACCGGGTGCGGGCTCGAGATGTCCTGGAACCTGGGCCCGCCGCCCATGATGATGGACGCCAGCGCCTCGCCGACGACGCGCGACCCGGCGGGGATGAAGACCGTGTCCGAGACGTAGTACGTGCCGGCGTCGACGAAGGCCACGAGCCCCTTGCTCGCGGCGCTGTTGAAGAGGTTGTTCAGCGCCACCGTGTCGTCCGTCTTGCCGTCGCCCTTGGCGCCCATCGTCCGCGCCGAGACGAAGCCGCTCGCGGGCACGTCCTCGTAGTGCGGCTTGGACCGCTCGTAGTACTTGGTCCCGTTGGCGGACGCCTTGCCCTGGAGGGTGTTGTAGACGGGGAAGTAGCCCGCGTCGCCGCCGGCGTAGTCCGTCGGGCCGGCGGGCGCGTAGACGTGGCCCATGGCGAAGCCCTGGTTGACGACGGTGCCGGGGCTGCCGGCGATGATGGTGTTGTTGCGCGGGCCCTGTAGGACGGTGCCGACGTTGGAGAAGGCGACGTTCTCCATGACGAGGGTGCCGGCGGCGACGGGGACGGAGACGCCCGGGTCGCGGCTGGTGCGGACGGCGGTCTCGACGTTGACGAACTGCGAGTCGATGAGCGTCACGGACGAGGTGCTGTTGTCCTGGATGCGGATGCCCGTGCCGCAGTTCTCGACGTAGATGCTCTTGTACGTCCAGCCCCAGTCCCAGAGCTGGTTGATGGCGATCTGGGCATTCCAGAAACGGAGGTTGCGGGCCGTGTACTGCTGGTTGCCGAAGTTGGCGCCGTACTGCCCGCCGTAGAAGTCGAGGTCGTTGAGGAGGCCGCCAGAGCCCTCCTCGATGAAGATGCCGATGTGCTTGCTGTCCGGGCCCGCGGCGAGGCGGAAGACGCAGTTGGTGATGGCCGTGGCCTGGGAGGAGGGCCAGTGAATGCCGAGGGCGGCGGAGGAAGCGGGGATGGCGGTCGTGTCGAAGACGAGGTTCCTGATCTGGGAGAGGTGAGTTACTGTGGGCAGTGAGACGGCTGGTGTACTAACCTGACGGAAGAAGACATTTGTCGCAGCCCAAGAGAGACCGTTCGCGCCGTACTACCTCATGTTAGTGGCTATGTTACTCTATCTTTTTGCTGGAGTTGATACCTGGTTGCCGTCGATGAGACCAAAGTTGGTCTTGGTATCAAAGTTGGCAGTGGCCTTGATCACGGGGCGATTAGTCGGGTCGCCGATGATTTGGGTGTAAAAGTAGTCGACAATGGAACCGGAGATGAGATATGTGCTTTCAACCATCAGCATTCCGTCATCCTCCTTATCCGTACGGCAGCAACTCACCCGGGGGGGAAGTAGACGGTAGCAGGCGACGTCGTCTCGCCCTTGCACGTCCCCGGCCCGCACCGCTTGCCGGACGAGATGGCGAGGTTGATGGCCGCTGTATCGTCCGTGACGCCGTCACCCTTGGCGCCAAAGTCCTTGACGTTGCGGAAGACCTGATAGTTCGGGTCCGCGTTGTACGGCGAGAGGCCCTGGTGCTTGATGTCCTCCATCCAGTACGCCGCCTTGGCGAGGGCCGCGGCGGCGAGACAGAGCGCTGCTGTGAAGCGCATGATGGTTGGGGGATATTAACGAATTACTGAAGAATTAGGGAAGACCAAAGGAGAGGCTGATGGTTGAGTGAGTGAATGACTGATGCAGAGTGAGCGTTTGTAATCCCCCTCTTGGCGGGATACCGTAAGGGTGAGGGGCGAGAAAGTCAAAAACGAAGGACACGATTCTAGAGAGAATCTGGAGGACAACGGACGACGATGATCCTAGGATACTATGCACATCTGAGCCGTCAGTGCGGACGAACCTAGGCTGATGAACACCGGTCCGATGATCCTGGGATAGACTCAGAAGGGAAGAGGGCAGAGGTCGACAGAGCGACCAGGGGGGGAACCCTCGATGCTTTATTAGAGTTGGGCTGAGTTGGAGGAGAGGCGGGAAACGAGGCCAACGGTTAGGTTTCCTCGTCCGCAGCGCCGGCCAGGAACCGCGCCAGCGGGATGGGATACCGCCACCATCACCCAGAAGGGGATGGACGGGAAGCGAAAATGGGTTTCTCATCTTGCCTAGCTCCGCGCTCTCTGCGGAGTTGCGCAGGACACATCTTCACTCAGTTTCCCCTTTTGATGCCGTGCCGCAGAGCCACAGAAACAAAAGAGCCCGTTGCCATGGCTCACAGCCAACATCCGGTAAGACGGGCAATAAAGCCACCTCTCGGAATCATCGTCCTCCATTCACGACAAGCCATCACCCAATACGGTGATCCGCCAAACACCTGAACCGAGCGAGGCGCGAACCTCACACGTCGGGCGAGGACGCCACGGCGCAGAATCCGGACTAGCTCTACCTGTGGCTGGCTGTCCAACATCACCCAAAAAAAGGAACGTCCACGAGGGCAAAAGGGGAGGAAGACCGTTGGGAGCACGGCGGAGAAGGGTGTGGCTAACCCCGACCGGGATTGGCTCTGGCGGGAAATGACGAATTGAGGGGGAAATGAGGACGCCTCCCCGGACGCGCATCGCTTGCGGAGGTGCTGCTGCGGTCATCTTGTGTCTGCGGCACGCGGGAAGTGTTCTCGCAGACGGAGACGCTCCAACGGCGTGGAATTCCGCAACTCGCGGTGTCATCTCGTCAAGTGAGACTTCTCCTTGGCCGAGATGCCGCATCTGGGCATGTCGTAGCTTGGTGAATCCAATGTCTTGGATGTCAAAAGTCGAAAAGAATTGCTGGCCACGGAGGAAAGAAAATGTGTAATATCGATGGTTTGGACGCGAGAAACAAAATAAGCTTTGGACGGGACGGACGAGAAGCCAAGGACGACGGGCTCGGGGGCAAGGGACCCCAGGATGTCTGTCGACCCCTGACGCTTTCCCCCTTGGCCGCGCCGCCGTATGGAGGATTGCATGGCTTGCTTGCCTGGGCTAGACCACGGCGCAACTCTTACATCTCTGGTTATGGTAATGATCTTTCCGTGTAGGCTCGAATTTGGTTCGCGACGTGCGTGATATGATGGTCGGCATCTTCTCTTTCTAGCCATACTCCCAGCCGCTGGGACTTAGACCTTCGTGTCCAGCAAGGGAATGAAATTGCAATGCCTAGCTATCAATTCCCCCACACTATAAAAGATGAAATCACATCAGTTTTCAAATATCCTACTAGTACCTACTTGTAATTATACCGTAGCATCCAACGTCTATAGAATACAGCCTGCACACCCGCCGCCTCTATTGGTTCCATATACCACGTCCCATCTATACCCCTCTCGTGTAAGGCGAAAGTCTGCTCGTCTCTCTTATCTATCAGTGTGGCTACTTCGACCCTGAGGCTTTCGTCATCTGATCTACCCGAACAGGCCAAGAGTTGATCACGATCATTCCTTTGGAAGGTCTCAACATCATCAGGGGAAAGCCCAGATGTCGGATGGGTGATCTTTTCGTTACATGAAATCACTGCAGAAGGCGTGGGATTTCTTGGCGGTCGTCCACGGGGATTTTCAACTTTGGGCAGGATAAGGAAGAAGTTCACATAAACTTAGAAAACGAAGGGTACATTTGATAGATGTTATCAACTATGACAGAGAAAGCGTATTTTCCCATGAGCTAATTTGTTCCCGTTCTGACAAGGGTTCATAGGTACTGAGTGAAATGAAACCTCATCTAATCATCAGGGTACATCTTGGGATTTATTTCTAAGTTGCTCAGATTTACTCGGACGGTCTCGGCCGGTGCCTCGAGGCTTCCTCGGTAAAGGCCGGGGCAGTAAGGCTGGGCCAGTTGGACCGGCTTTCATTTCCCACCAGACTCGTTGTCCATGTCGCCGAGCATCTGATTGAAGGTGCCTAAGACACAGTTACGACCGTTCCCTACCGGCTCTGTCGCAGCCCTCAGAAAGAAAAGGGCTCTCTTCACTCGCCTTTGTATAGCAACGTTAAATTGCGGCGGGCCTTTCTCCCGAAGACTTTTCTCTGATTTCTGATGGGCAACCGGGACAGATTCTCCCACCAAGATGCCATGGTTCTTCCTGACCTGGATGTGTTTAAACCGGAATTCAACCAGAATTTGCAGCCTCCATCGGAATTCTTCGTTCTTTGCCCGGGGCACTTAGACTACTCCCAGCCCTTCCCAGCCTCCGCAAAATCACCGTCGTTCTCAACAAGATTGGCTACCAAAACGTAGGAACTCTAGCCTTGTGAGAGGGGACCGTTAAGAGGTAAACGAGGTTAACCGACCGCGTGGCGTTCTCGTTCCAGAGGAGATACCAGATAAAGGGAGTTCAACGGCGGCGTCTGCGCTAGTCGATTAAGCACCGCGACGTGGTGATGGAAATAGAGACGCCAGGACTGAGACCTGACGCTCCTCACCACCTTGAGCCAAGTATTCATTGCGTCGTCGGTGGTGACAGGTACGAGAACCCGTCTGCAAGTACAATGATGCGTGATTATTTCGTCTCTATTCGGTGGCCGTTGTTGAACGCCAACCGCAAAGTGTTCGCCCAGGTCACACCTGCTCCGGATGTACCTTGGACAGTAAGTAGCCGGGGGAAGACGGCGATGCCCATGATGAATGAAAAAAGATCTTCCCAAAAAAAAAACATAAAAACGCCCAGCCATGCCGCCCATCCCCCCCTCCTCCTGACGTCACATCTTACACGCCGTCAACGGACAGCAAATAAAAGTCATGAAAAAAGAAGGCAGGGCATTCTACAGCTTCAGCCCCTCCTCGAGCGCGACCGTCTGTCCGAGCTCCTTGCTGCCGATGGCCGCCTTCTCCCCGGCCCGCTTGCGCAGCACGTTCTCGATGAATGCCTCGCCGGCCTTGTAACTGCTCCGCACGAGCGGCCCGCTGGCGCAGTACAGGAATCCCATGTCCAGCGCGCGCTGCCGCCACATCTCGAACTCGTCCGGCGTGACGTACTTTTCCACCTTGAGATGGCGCTTCGTCGGGCGCATGTACTGTCCGAACGTGACGACGTCGACGTTGGCCTTGCGGAGTTCTGGTCCCGGTCAGTATTCTGTGTTCTGGGGAGGTACATAGAAAAGAAAAAAGGGAGGGAGGACACTCACCCCTCAGCGCGTCCATGATCTCGTGCTCCTGCTCGCCCAACCCGAGCATCAGACTCGTCTTGGTAATCATATCGGGCTTCACCTTCTTCACGTGCGCCAGCACGCTCAGACTCTGCCGGAACGTCGCCCTCCGGTCACGCACGTACGGCGTCAGCGCCTCCACCGTCTCGACGTTGTGCGCGTACACGTCCATGCCGCTCTCGGCGACGATCTGCACGTGGTCCAGGTTGCCCATGAAATCGCCCGTCAGCGCCTCCACGAGCAGGCTCGGCTTCTTGGCCTTGATCTTGCTCACCGTCTCGGCGAGGTGGCGCGCGCCGCCGTCCGGCAGGTCGTCGCGGTCGACGGTCGTCAGCACGACGTAGCCCAGGCCCCAGCGGGCCAGCGCCTCGGCCGTGTGCTCCGGCTCGTGCGGGTCCAGCGGCGCCGGGGCGCGGTTCGTCTTGACGCTGCAGAAGCGGCAGCCGCGCGTGCACGTGTCGCCCATGAGCATGATGGTCGCCGTCGCGGCGCTCTTGGACGAGCCGCCCCAGCACTCGGAGATGTTGGGGCACCGCGCCTCCTCGCACACGGTGTGCAGGCCCAGACCGCGCAGGTCCTTCTTGATGGCGCGGTAGTTCTCGTTGCCCGCGGGGATCGGCGTCTTGAGCCACTCGGGCAGCCGCGTCACCGTCTTCTTCTTGCCCGTCGGGCCCGTCACCTCGACGGTGCGGATCTCGTAGGCCTCGGCGGCCGAGAGGGCCTGCTGCTCCTGCTGGCCGCCGACGAAGTCGTCGAAGCTCGCCAGCGTGCGGTCTTTGAAGTATGTCGGTCGGCGGGCGACGGGCTTCGGGGCCGTTGCCGAGGGTGCGGTGTCGGGGGGCGGGACGGTGGCGAAGGCTCGGAAGTGCGAGCCGAGGGCCTTGCGGAGGGGCGCGTGGACGCGCCGCAGCGGCGCGACGGGCGATGCCATGGTGTGATGTTGCGGCGGTGATTCCCTCCTCGAGATTCCCAAAGTGCCGGCGTCGGGCGGTGCTGGTGGTGGTTTGGAGGTGAAGCTGGTGAGGATGGGAATGGCAGCTTTGATGGGGCAAAAAATGACACTTAGAAATGGAAAGGCCCTGCAGCTCGAGGTGGCCCCGGCGCCCCGGATTGAATCGGCACATCGGGACCCGGCCGAGCCTGTGGCCAATCAGCGTCGAGATGCCCGCAGTGAAAATGCTGATTAAGGAACCCAACGGCGAGCCGGGGCTTTCCGTCCCAACGGATTCGAGGGGCTGCTGTCTTGGTCGCCTGCGTTCCAATCAGGGGCCCTGGATTGACAAGCGGTGCTCTTTCTTCTGTCACAAGTGGTCACGTAAGATGATTGCGATAGTGCAGGTTGTGTCGTCAATGACAATCCATTCAGCTATGCTGGTAAACTCCCCTCTGGTGTTCCAGAACTCCTCCAATGGCCTCCAAGCCCCCCTCTCCAGGCAAGATCATAAACCAAGCCGTCAATCAAGTCAAAATTGGTCGTCAATCCGAATATCAAAGCAAATCCATCATTTCCTCCCTCGCCGCGACATGTCCGGCAGCAGATGCGGGTGCGGGCGCGTGCTGTGACTCTGTGAGACCCAGCACCGCCCTGATCTGTCCCATCAACGGCAGCGAGCTTTCAACAATAGGGGTATCAACAACTCGAAGAGAATGTGAAACTTTTGTGTTCCAACACGAAAACTCCGGAAAATCCCTACATCATCCTTCCTGATCGTTCCGTCCGAAATCGCTCCGAAGAGTAGATGCGGCGGGATGATGCCATAAATGATTTCCAGCCAGCAAGCACGCCTGCAATTGCATCGTGCCGTGATCGCTGTCAGATGGAGTTGTAATGACCAAAATCTGAAACAGTTTCGTCTGATCTGCTGTTCACCGCAGGGTAGATAGAAGTCGGATGAACAGAGAAACAAACGTCGAGACTTGCGACGAACGTCAAACGTGGCCAACGATGCGCATCAAGGGTAAGATCGACTTCGCACTCCATGCGATCCTCGTGCTGCTGGGGATGAATCGAAATATTAATAAGTTGAGTAAGGCAAAACGCCGCGGGCCCTCCCAGCTGAAGGGCGGCAGGCGTGCCGAGGCGAAGTAAAGAGCGTAAAAAATGTTTGTCGTTGCAAGTGTCCCTAGTGACAAGTCTTTGCTTCCTTTCCTGCAGGCTGGCGATGCAAGCATCGCGCGTGGTTGGTCGAAGAGGAATGGCGTATTGGTCGTAGGTGCCGTCAACTGCGGTGGTATCCGATCTTTACCAGCGTTCATGGTCGTAAAAATAGGTAGCGCTCTAGTAGGGCGCTGTGGCGTCCAACCAGTGTCGGACGCAAAAGACAAAAGAAAAGCTTGAACTGATGTCGCATCGAAGAGCTCGGCGTGGCAGTGAGACTAGGCATAGTCGCGAATCCTCAAAGATCCTCCGCTTCCTCACATCTTCAGTCCTCCACCATCTCGGCGGACGCTGTCTACAACAGCACTGCGGCGATCATGCCGGCGACGCCAGCAAAGGCGATGTTGCCAGCGTGCAGGCTCGCGCCGGCGTTGGGCTTGGAAGAGACTGCGGCGGGAGACGAGGAGGTCGCGGAGGCGATGACAGAGCCGCCAGAGGCAGTGGGCTTCAAGGTGGCCGTGCTGTTGCTGCCGCGGGTCATGGTGGTGGTGTGGACGCGCGAGAGAGTGACGGTCATGGTCTGGGTCGCGGTGGAAGTGAGGGTCGTTGTGCTGCCGTCCGTCTGGGCAAGGGCCAGGACGGGCAGGAAAGCGGCGAGAATCGTAGTGACCTTCATTGTGTCTGTTGTTGTGTTGAGATTCGCGTTGAATCGTAGTAGATGCTGTCAAAGCTGGTGCTGTTGTAAATCCTGCTAGTGATAACTGTCTTTCCTGCTCAAGGTGGGACGGCGAGGCCAGGTGCGGTGTATATAAAGATGCGTTGGCGCAAAGGATGGTTGGTGTTTGGTGAACAAGCAGAGTCTGAGCGGTGTGGCTCGTGTACCGTTGCGGGATGCGACAAGACGGGGTGAGTCTATTCGCGGATAGAAATAGGATTTGAATGAGCGTCAGTCTGAATACTTGCGCGGCGAGTGTTCAGGTTGGGTCGGGCTGTGTTTGTTTCAACGACTGTGCGTGATGCAAGTTGAGCAAGCAAGAGACTTTGCCAACGAAGTCTGTGGGGAGGAGTGGTTTGAATAAGAGACGAAGGACGGCCGGGCTGGGGAGGGGAGAGGGTGGAAAGGACGTGGGTTTTGGGTGTGGGGAGACAGGCGGGCGGATGAGGGCAACGCAACACACACTCCCGTCAGTTGCTGCAGCGCAAGGGAAGACCTGAGTAAAATGAGCGTCGACGATGCAGGCGCCAACAAGGAAGGCGCACACCCAGAGCAAGCAGCCAAGCCCGGCCCAAGAGGTGGACCAGCCGGAGGAAAGAGGCCCAGCGGGACGTTGGCTGTGGTCTGTGGAAGGAGCGGTGGAGACGCTCGGCCCTACCTTCCTTGTCGCGGGGCCCAGTCTGCGCAGAGACGTCGCCGGGGAGGGCAGGCAGAGACGGGACAGTGACACAGAGGGAAAGAAGGACCCTGGTCTGCGACTCTGCGCGTTGCTGGTTGGACCACGCCTGCGGCTGCGGCGGCCAATGGCGGACGAGAGAGCGCACTCGGCCGGCAAGGTACTGCAAGGTCACTGCAAGGTACCCGGGCCTGGCTGCGGCTGCCAGACCGAATCAAACTTCAAAGCGCATCTGTGGCGGAGTGTCCGCGACCTGGGTGGCCATACATTGCGCCAGCATGTGCCATGTACCCGCGACTCCACACCAAGACAGGGATCTGGATCACCGCGGGAAATTAAGGCGCAAAATCACAGCGTTGCGTTCTCTCTCTGCGGACCACGCACCCTTGCCTCGCTCTGCCTTACTGGCGGTGCTAAGCTAGGTACCTTACCTTAAGAGCCTGGAGGGAGCGACTTGTGCAAACAGCCTCATCGCGACAGCAACCAAGGATCGGCAAGGCGTCGCGGGACGTCTTGCGTTTGCTGGCCCTGACGCAGTGACAGCGCTTTTCTTAGAATTCCCGTCAGCTTGCATCTCAGCCGGCCCGCGCATGATCCCAAAACCCCAAACGCGCGAGGCCGACGATGCTGACGGGCGGGCATCCATTAATAGCGCCTTCTTTTCTTTTTTCCACGAGGTGGCCTGAGCCGATTCGGCGTCGGACAAACGCCGACAGAATCAGACTCAGGTGGCCAGGCCAAGAACGGCTCTCCAGGCTCCCCACCGCAGGACATGTCGGCCGAGACACAAACGGTCATTTCTCCCATTGTCTGCATCCGGGCCAAAGAAGAACACCATTGATTGTTGGCTGGGGTAGCGCGGATGGAGGGTGGCGACCGTCTACGGCGTACGGAGCAGAACCGCGGGCAATGGCAAGAGGGAAATGGCATAATCTTGCAGCTGGTCAGTTGGCCACCGGGGAGTGCCTCCATTCCCAATCCAGGCGCCATGTGTGTGGGCTTTCATAAAAGATCGAATTGCACAATTTCCCCGAGTCGAGATGGGCCCCGCTCCCGCACCACCGCGGCCGGCCATTGGCTGGGCGGGCCAGTGCAGCGAGGCTTGCCAGCTTGTTCCTGCATTGGTTTCTGACGCTAAGCCCTGGATGGACAGCTCGCGTGCGAGTTGCACAGGGGTCGGCGCCGTCAGTGCGGCATTTTGGGAAGTCGCTGCTATCACTGGTGGCTTCCCCCCGGGTCCTTCCCTCCCAAAGTGCAATCGCGCAGAGCAGAATCTGGCAGGCACCTTCCTCGACTGCTTCAGGTCCTTCCTTCCCAAGCCCATTGCCCGACGGTCTGTGCAGCGCTGGAACATGGACCGGGTGAGGACCAGGACAGCACCAGAAGGAGCGCTGCTGGCCGGCAAATGTCATCATCTTCGTTCCTATTCCCCGTCGCGTCGCGATACACTAGATCACTGCGGAGAAGCGTCTTTCTAGTGCCGATTTCTTTCCCTTCTCAGCGCCCACCACCGCAATTTGGCTTCGACGGCACAGCTCGCGCGCATCCTGCCACCGGCACCGGCCTCTTTGACGTGTTCGCCGACAGCGACATGTCCGAATCCTGCAGCGTCCATTGGGCCTTCGGCTTCTAGCGCAGCAGAGTTGCCATGATCCAGATCGAGGCCCGGACTCTCCTCTCCTCTCGCTGAAGGCGGCATCATCCCATCTGTCTCGGTCCCGTCTCCCTCGCCCATCCGAACTCGAACTCACTCGACCTGCCGTCCCATTTGGGGGCTGCAAATGCAAATCCTCGGATGAAACCCGACCGCAGTCTCCACCTCGAGGCTCGCGCCCACCAGCCTGGACTGGACGAACCTGAACCGATGGAGATCAGGCCGGAGATCACTGAACTCAGCAGCGAACCCCTTCTCGCGGTGGGACGACCGACGACGGCCCATTCCTTGTCGCCCGGAAGGCTTGACACTTGCTCCTCGGGGCGGCCTCTGGCCCAAGCTCGCATTCCCTCCCACGTCTCGCTGCTGCTGCGAGTCGCTCGTCGTGGCCGCATCCCCCTATCTCGACAGGCCTCTGTCGCAACAGGTCGCGTCCGACTGCTTCGCTGCCACGCTGTGAAACTCGACGTCACACGGGGACCCGGCGAGCCACCAGACAAGCGCTTGCTCCCAGAGTCTGCGTGTTCGCGGGCGAATGGTTGGACCCAGGACTGCTTCAGCCGAGTTGTTGGGGCCAGCGAAGAGGCCTGTTCCGGCCCCTGGCCAGCACATCCACAGACGCAAGAGGCGACGACGATTGTACTTTTCAGTACCTGTGGCGTTGCCTCATGGACTGCACTGCCTCCGCCATCCGGCTAAACTGGGGGCCATCAGTCAACAGTCAACAGATACAGCCGGCGCTTCTTCTTTTTTTCTCGCCCAAGGAGTCTAGCCGTGACTCCCGCCTCAATCCGCGCTGGGGCTCGACTTCATGCAGCCAGCAGAAAACTTTTCTTCTTCGAAAACCTTGGCTTCGGCGGTTCTAGACGGCGGGAAGAGGGGCAAAGAAGAAAATTTCAGCCTCGTCGCACGCCACCGAACCCAAAAATGAGACGTTGCAGTTGCAGTTGCGGTACACCAGAGTCTGGAAGTGGTAGACTCAAACAGCTGCTACGGCGGCTTCCAACGTCTTTTCGGTGGGTCGACGACCAGGGCCAGTTTGCTGTGAAAATTCTGAGCTTCCAGTTGTGAGCCACACAGACCGCTTCGCATCCCCAACTCACTGCGTGCGCCAACTCAGTCCGACGCAATGCTCGCACAACCGCAATGTTTGTGCTGACTCTATTCTGCCCTCGCACAATGTCCCGCCCATTCAGCACCCCGCTGCAATAGCAGCACCAGCAGCAGCAGATGCATCGTGTATGCACCACGCAGGCTGCCGCTGCGTACTCGGCTCTTGAAGCCCACGCTGCACTACGGATGCGGACGCACAATGTGCATACCATGTGCGACCTGGACTTGTACACCAAAACCCCCGATTCGCAGCGCTCAGGGGCCGCTTATGCCGCTTCAACCTCGTCTCGTGGCTCTCCACACTCGCATGACATGACGTTGCTGCCCGAGTGGGCACCACCATGTGGTTAAGAGCTGGCTTATCCAATGCTTCCGCCCGCAGCTGGCTGCAATTTCTGCTGCTGACGGACCCGACGGAGGTACTTCCCATCTGTCTACTTGATGCGAAGCGATCTCCGGAGCCCCGCCCCCGTCTTCCGACCCTTGGGCCGATTGCCCAAGGGACCAGCGCCGGGCCTTGCTCCTCGTCATCGTCGTCATCGCTTCCGTACCTTACGCATGGCCGAATAGACGACTCGTGGGCCAAGCTACGAGGTTGAACCCAAAGCGCTGAAAGGGGCGCGGCCTTTGCTAGGGCTCTGCTTGTCTTTGTGCCGCCCTGGACATTAAGCCCGGCATCTCGTCCGGATCACTGACATCAGGGGATGCCATCGACAGTCCGAGATGCTCGGCAGGACAACGTCCAATGTCGCTTGTCTGTCACGGCCGCTACCGGGCTCCCTGGTGGTGTCCGATCTTGACATCCGACGAAACAAAGCCCGCTCATCTATCGGACGCGTTTTGAAACGGAGGCCAGGGTTCATCTGAGCGCAAACAGTTTCCAAACTCTGGCACAGGCGAGAAGTTAATTAACTTGCGCGAGCCCTGCATGGCCGGGGACAAAACCACGCGGCGCGGGCATCTGTGCTATGGACGCTCGGCGCATTCAACAATGATCAGCGAGGATTTCGGGACCGACGTATTGGCTGTCGCCGGATAGCTTACCCGAGCACTCCAGTCGGATGAGACCAATACTACTGCAACCTTGGCCCCAAGTTCGCCCTTTGAATTTCCGCGGGACGATGTCTGTTTCTTCAAGATTAGACGGCTTCTGTCGGACTTGCAGCGTGCAGCAATTTGACCATATGCCCGCCCAATGTGTCGCCGTCGCCAAGGCCATTTTACGTTACCACTCAGGGCCACCAGTCTCTCGCAACGGCCTGTCACTAGCAGACCCAAACTAGTCGGCTGTCACTTGTTACTGACTAGCAAGCGAAAGCGAATGATTTCGATCCATCCTAGCCTCCCGGTTCTCTGATCGTTTCGCCTTGCTTTGAGGTCTCCGGAGAATTCCCATGCCAGTCAGCGTGCTGCCGCCGGAAAACCCCGGGTGAAAACCTCTCGTCGGCGTCTCAGCCGTCCCGCCGCCTCGGCTCTGGTTCCGCGCCGCTACCCACAACGAGGGCTTCGGGCCCGCACCAAAGGATTCTGAATTCTCTCACGGCCCGCTGCCACCAACCCACAGTAACAGCTTCGGGTTCCATTGGTCTATTAGTCTAGTTGGTTAGGACGTCGGATTCTGATTTCGATTGGAACGTTCCGTAGGCCCAGGTTCGAATCCTGGATGGACCTCATCTTTTGCCGTTGGCTCTAAGAATCGTTTTGCCCGGTGTGCACAACATGTCGGAGTCGAATGATTTCATTTTTGCCACGACCTTGATGAACACAGTTCGTTGAAAAGTATGATACCGAGTTTGGGTAAAGCCAATATCCCAGCGGTAGTTCGCCCACGCCCAAAGAGGCTCCGGCTGGTTTCAACTTGTGAGATGTGACAGGACCTCATGAACACTGTTGGCATCGATCTCAAAGGATTAGCATTGATGCGACCTCGCCGAAGTGCCACAACGCAACGTTAATCCGGCAGCAAGCGATCCTTTCAGCCGTCGAGGCAGCTCGGTCCGAGTCGGCGACGTCCCGCATGATTGGAGGAAACAGGCCTCCGACGACGAACCACATCGTTGCGTAAGATATCGGCTCAGCAAAGAAGAGATAACTGCTTGGCTCTCCTTTCTCCCGAGAGGACGAGGCACAGCTGTCCTTTTTACGTCAATCTGTTGGTGCTGGACGCTGGACGAAGACACCGCCCCCGTCCAATCAACGGCATCGCCCCCATCCTGGCTTGCGCTGGCTGCGCCCCGGCACTCGACCCCCGACGGAGCGTTGGAATAAGCAAAGTTCTCGTATGATGCGAGGATGGATATCGACCAACCACTGAGAGGTTTGAGGCGGTCAGCGATTCATGGAGGGTGTGCTAGGGTGGGGGTCAAGATGTGAGGAGAGAGGCAGCCCTCGGTGGATTGTACTTTTGTATCCCGGGGCCTGGGCTTGTAAACCCGTGCCAGCTTGCTGTTAAGTGATGATGATTCTGGACGTAAGCAGAGTGGTGGGCTGGTATGAATGGTTGTTTGGCGGATCGGTCGCAGTTCTCGCCGGGGACGAAGTTGTGCATGTGCGCCGAGACGCGGCCTCCTCCCCCGACTTTACCCCAACATCTGACCCCCACGAAAGTCCCACTCGTAGGATCCCGGATCTCTCCTCGCCTGTCATCGCGGGCAGAAGGACGGTGGGGGAACGGAACCTGTCGTTCTCGGGGGCGGCGGGAAGGGGGCCTTGGAAGTTTGGGTCTACCCCATGGGGCTCTTCCCCGCGTTCGTATGTTCTCCACGATTATTGTTTGGGGGAGTGATAGACAGCCCGGCAATGAGACGCAGGAGGTCTTTATCAGGCGGAAGGGCTGTTCGGGGGACAGGGAAGGGATTGATTAAGTCGGGACTCCCGTCCTTAGAAGTACGCTTAGCCTGACGTGAATTTCTCTTCCTCATTCATCGTTGTGGTCCTTCATCCTCTCTCCATCTTCTTCCTCCATCCCAACTGTAACGTCTCCTGTCTACAAGCTTACACACGTCTTGAACGGCCCGTCACGATGGAGGTGGACAAAAAGGAGCGGACCTCGGACTTGGTCGAGGATGTCAACGCCGACAAGCTCAGCGTCCATGACGGCACCCTCGTCATGCCGGCCAACCTGGCGGCCCTGAGCCAGGAGGAGTACGACAAGCTGGGAAAGAAGGCCACTTTGAAGATGGATCTGATCATTATGCCCATCATGGTGAGCAACTCTTCTGCGTTTCCGTTCCCCAATGTCATCTGACTAACATTCAACAGGTCATCATGTATGTCCGTAAGTAAAGATGAAACCTAACCATTATTGACTATTTCGACTGACAACCCCCGAGTCAACTACCTCGACCGACAAAACATCGCCAGCGCCAAGCTCGCCAACATCACCGACGAGTTGAGCTTGAGCGAGGTCGAATACCAGACCACCGTCAGCATTCTATTCGTCGGCTACAGTAAGCCGTTCCCCAGCCTCGTCTCCGCGTGGACAGACGCCTCTGACACTGCTAGTCCTCATGCAGGTCCCCTCCAACATGATCGTCGGCAAGATCAAGTGGCCGGGGGTGTACATCTGCTGCGGCATGGCCGCGTGGGGCGTGATTTCGGCGCTGATGGCCGTCGTGCACAACTACGAGGGCCTGCTGATGGCGCGTTTCTTTCTCGGGTTTGTCGAGGCCATCTTCTTCCCCGGCGCGCTGTACTTTTTGTCGTTGTTTTACAACCGCAAGCAGTTTGCGCTGAGGACTGCCATCTTGTACTCTGGCTCGCAGCTGGGTAATGCGTTTGGCGGGCTGTTTGCTATCGGAATCTTGAATCTGGATGGCGTCAAGGGGCTTTCGGGATGGAGATGGGTAAGTGGTCCTGTGGAAGACATGTCGCAGTCTCGCTGACTTTCCTCTAGCTCTTCCTCGTCGAGGGTGTCATCACCGTCGGCCTAGCCATCCCTTTTGCATGCATCCTCCCCAACTCCAACAAGAAGATCCCCTCCCTCACGAAACTGGAGTGCGAGTGGGTGCAGTACAACTTCGCTGCCGATCAGGGCCAGGAGGACGACTCAAGCGAGGTGACGGCCTTCAAGGGCTTCATGATGGCCGTGACGGACCCCAAGACGTGGATGCTGATGGGGATCCTCTACTCGGTATGCTTTCCGTCCTACACGTTCCTCCCCAACAACCACTGACCCTACCCAGACCTACATCGTCGGCGCCGTCGCAAACTTCTTCCCCTCCGTCGTCGGCGGCCTCGGCTTCTCCCGCACCATGACATACGCCCTCACGGCGCCCCCCTTCATCCTCTGCGTCATCACCATGCTCCTCAACGGCTTCCACTCGGACCGCAAGCAGGAGCGCTACCTGCACATCGTGCTCCCCCTCTGCGTCACCCTCGTCGCCAACGTCATCGCCGTCTCCACCATCAACATCGCCGCGCGCTACGTCGCCATGATGCTGCTGCCGGGCTCCTTCTACGCCGCCGCCGTCGTCATCCTCTCGTGGATCACGGGCAGCCTGTCGCAGCCGTCGGTGAAGCGCGCGTCGGCCATCGCGCTCATCAACGCCATGTGCAACACGCCCAACATCTGGGGCAGCTACCTGTACTACGGCGCGCCGCGGTACGTGACGGCTTTTATTGTGAACATCGCGGCGACGGGGCTGGCGATCGGGTTCGCGACGGTGACGAGGATCTGGCTGCGGAGGTTGAATGCGAAGCTGGAGCGGGGGGAGGATTGTGGCAAGCATGGGCCGACGGAGGCGCAGGCCGCGGGAGGGTTCCGGTACCTTATCTAGGCTTGCATTTGGTGGTTGTTGTGGTTGAGGATGTGCACAATGTAGTGTATGAGGGATGTGAAGATAGAATGGAAGTTCTTGTATGATTACCCCAACTACGTCGCTGGTGTCCTTTGATGTTGAAATATGACAAGCTCTTATGGCCAGGACTCAACATATGGGAACCGAACCTTTACTATCACAACTTGACTCTTCCAGTCACCTCCTTCTCAGCCCTCTCACTATTCACCATCTCAGGGACAATATCTTTGACGGTGGCCGCTCCCGCCAGCGCCATATTGGTCTCCAGCTCGTGCCTCAAGATCTGCAGCAGCCGTCTCACACCGGCCTCCCCATACCCGGCCGTCATCGAATACAAGAACGGCCTCCCGATCCCAACAGCACTCGCGCCCAGCGCCAACGCCTTGAGGATATCCGTCCCGCGTCGGATGCCCCCGTCCACAAACACCTGGAACCTGGCCCGGGCCTCGGGCGCGAGCAGGTGCGGCGCGTACCTCCTGATCTCCAGAAGCGTCAACATCGGCGCCTGCGCCGTGTCCTGGCTCCGCCCGCCGTGGTTCGACAGCACGATCCCCTCCACGCCGCGCTCGTACGCCATCACCGCGTCCTCGACCGACTGGATCCCCTTGATCACGACCGGCAGCGCCGTCGTCTCCCGGATCCACCCCAAGTCCGCCCACGTCAGCCCCGCGTTCAGCAGCCCCGACGCCGTCGTCTTGGCCACGCCGGCGGACTCGGACGACGAAGACGGCTCGTCCCCGACAGTCAGCCTCTCGTCCCTCTCCCTCTTGCCAATCACCGGCGAGTCCACCGTCACGAAAATCGCCCTCGCGCCGAGGCCCTCCGCCCTCCGGATCATCGCCTGCGCCCTCTGCCGGTCCCGGTCGACGTACAGCTGGAAGAAGAGAGTCCCGCGCGCGCCAAAGATGGCCTCGAGCGACGCGCTCGGCTTCGTCGGCACGCAATACGCGACGCCCTCGCGCCCCGCCGCCCGCGCGAGCAGCGTCTCCGCCTCCGGGTGGGCGTACTTGGCCTGGCCCGTCGGGGAGATGTACAGCGGCAGGGAGGAGGGGAGGCCGAGGACGGAGGTGCGGGGGTCGACGGCGGCGACGTCGCGGAGGACGCGGGGGCGGAGGGCGAGCTTGCGGAAGACGCGGCGCGAGTCGCGGAGGCTGAGCTCGTCCTCGGCGCCGGAGGAGTAGTAGGCCCATCCGATCGGGGAGAGGTAGCTCTGGGCGACCTTTTCAAAGTCGTCGGCGTTGATGACGTGGCCGAGGTGCGGGAAGGCGGGCTGGGCCGGCCGGGGTGACGGGTCGTCGGCGGCGGCGGCGGCGGCGGGTTTGGGGAGGGTGGACGGGTCTACGGGGCCGAGGCAGCGGTCGGGCGAGAGGGTCTCGGCGATGAGGTCCGGGTTGTGGATGGAGTCGTAGTCTTCCGTCGCATCGCCGCCGGCGCTTTTGAAGATTAGTTTGGCGCCGCCCGGGTGCTCATCCAGGAAGTCTGGGGTTATGTTAGTGGCGTCTCGTGGTGAAGGGGGGATGAAGGGTTGACCTGTCACGTCCCATACTTGGCCGTGAACGACGACCCAGCACGAGTCTTTGGTGTTGTTCTTTGCGACCTCTGTGCCGCTTACAACCATCTTGGTGATATTGGTCAATGGCTAGCAGTGGATTGATAGGCTTGTGAGTGAACTTCCAGCAACATGAGCTCCAATGATTCTCCGTGGAATCGGCGCCCCGAGCACTCAAAAATCATGCCAACCGGGCAAACCGATCCGTCTTTTACCCCACGAGTGACAACCGACGGGGCCTGAATCCTCGAAGCTCCACCAACTTCACGACGCGAGGTTGGGGAGGTTTCGTGGGGGTCACGAAGAAGAAGTCCCCTTTCTACACACTACTAAGCTCATACCGGCATTCTCGATAGCGGAATGAAGTCCGATGCTGGTGACGAGCCCGAAGCACACGGCACGCTTGACCAAACACGATCGGCTGCAAGCTTCGAGCACCGAGAACCCCCACGCAAGCGTGCCGAGTCAAAGAGCAGAGGCCATCCCGTTCTTCCCCTCACGGGACCCCGCGAGTGAAACTCCACGAAAAGTGGTGCGGCTCCGCCGTTCAAGGGGCTTGGATTCGTTGTTGTTGCAATGGTTGCTGCGATTGTGGTTGGGATTCGTGCGGAGAAGTCCCCGGAAGCGCACTTGGGGCTCGGGAGTTGTCCGGGGCCCCGGGATGGGTGCATGCTGGTAGCTGACTCGTTCATGCGGGGTGAGGAAGAGGATGACGGGAATACCGGGCGTTGGGATGCCGCTGTACTTTCCGTCCTTTTCACAGCGTTAAAGATGATTGTGAGTTGGCATTTTTGATCACGTCTTGTGCGTCTTGTCTTGACAAAAAAAGACCCGGATGCAAACTTTGTTTGGAAAGAGGCCTGAACGAATGACGAGCTCGTATGCTGGGACATGCGAGCTCGTCCGAGGACATCGAATACCACTTATGTAACCGCAGATAGACCTCGCCCCCCATGTGCCCAGTGGTGACCCTCGGGCTGCCAGAGTTCCACGCCGAACCCCGAGCTGATGCGTCCCACAAACCTGATTCCTTCGCTTCAATTGTTGAGCGCCAACAGGAACAGCTTTGCCATCATCGGGGTGGAGACGAATGGAGCATCTCCAAGACGGACGGCGTCGAATGACCCCCACGAGTGGGGGAAGACACGCCTCGAAGCCGGTTGAGACACCCGGGGCTTGCCGGCCGAGATCCGGACTGGTCTTACATAAAGAGCCCCGAAGTTCAAGCCAGGCCTTCGATGCTTCTCGCGTGTCCGTCATCGCACGCGGGAATCTAGGCAGACTAGTCCTCGCTTTTCTGCCCAGAAATTACTCCAAGCCGGTTGAGCGGGAGACTGTCAAGGATTCCAGCAGCGACTCAGCTATTAGTACTCTAAGTCAGGTGTCGGACCAGCATACCTCGGGAGCTCAGCGGGAACTAATTGACCGTTGTAAGCTTTCGAGCAGTTGTACCATTAAATCAATTCAAAGGCTCGAAGTCTGAACTGATTGTTACAATTGCAGAACTTGACCTATTTCAATAACTGAGGTACGCCTCAGGAGCAGAAATAACCAGCTTACCTAGTTTAAAGCCCCCTTATACTGAACACATAATCTGTAGCAGGGCCAAAATTCGCATTTGTTCCTCGCGTCTAGGTTGTCTCCAGTACTGAATCCATATTTGTGTCCAAATTCATGTCCCGATCAACTTCAATCGACGATGGGATCAATTTTGATAGAGCAAAGCTGTCTACCTATGAAAGCTGTCTACCTATGCAGCATGACCACATAGCAATCAGAACTGCTAGCAGCTCAACTCTAAGGACGGCATTGAACCCCTAAGCAGCCGAGGAGGCTTTAGGGGCGTCGGTAAACACGGCTATATATACAGTCCTCGGATGATGCATCAGAGGTGTCCGTTGATGTGTCCATGACTGTTGTTTCTGAGGACTGAGAAGTTGCAGTGCGGGTTGGGGTAGAGCTCAGCGAGAAAGCCCATGAAAATTCCGTTTTGATGTCCCATGATCCCTTGAAGTTGAAGTTGATGGCGATTGGCTCGTTCCTGGCTTTGTGTTCCGCGGTCTTCCGCTGGTTGGATTCTAGAAAAACATTCGTCAGTTGAAGCTGACGCAATGCACGGAAAAGTCAGACGGAACCCACCGAGTAAGATCGAGGTGTCTAACTTCTCATCCGTACAGCATGGGAACGTCTCGCCAGGCTTTTCCTGCGTACACACGCAAGGCGGGTCTCCTTTGTAGGAGCCAGCTGGAAAGTTCTAGACAGAAGGAAATGCATTAGCAGCCGCAACATCAACCTGAGGGCCTGAACACTTCAATGTTTACTTCGGGATTCGACTGTTGAAGCTCTTCTTGATTGAGCGGTGATGCGTTGATTACGCCAGCACCTAGGATGCTGAGAAGCACCAGAAAAGGGAAGGTTCGTGGCATGATTTGGGCGTCTTGAAATAAGATGTACATGATATTCTGACACAGATCGAGGACTGTTACGATTCTACTCCAAATGCGCGAAATGGAAATATCGCGATTTCCAAATTCTCACGCGTGGTGCTGTGCCGCTGGAAGCCTGCCTTAAACAGGACAAAGCGTCCGATACTTGACTCAATTTGGAAACCATTTCGGGCCTGGGCGTTTGCTGCTGTGGTTCGATTTCGTCTGTTCCAGCAAATCAAAGGATTCCCTCTGACTACTATCAGTTAGATTGGGAATCCGTATCTCCGAAATAGTTCTCCGATTTGCTGAGAAAACAGGATGATTGGGGCAACGTCAGGGCATAACAAGGAGATAACAACGGTCGGTCGAGTCTCGGGGGTCTCGAGCGAATGGATGAAGCCGCAGGTGTGCGGGTCAGCGGATTCTCATCTTGCTGAGTACCACATACTCCATTGACCGGATTCCGGGGACCTTCCGCGAATCTGAGAATGGAGTGTTGCATGCAAGTCACCCTGCTCTTGCATCAACAACGAGCCAGTGACACGTGTATGAGCTGTCGAGAGCCGCTGGGCAGAAAGAACCCGCCGCTGAGTACAAAATGCCTTGTCAGACCAGGCTGCTTCCACCGAAACCGAACCCCTCTTTTTCGAATCACACCTTGAAAAGACTTACCGCTGTCCCATCCGACGGCGTGAATTCATCATATTCCTGACACCATTTACCTGCTGCTAGGGCACTGTTCAAGGGTATTGAAAATGGCCGACTCATCAAACACACCCCAGGCGCCAGCCTCGTCTTCGCCCGCCAGAGAGGCGTCACCGATCGCTGCCGCTCCGCTCGAAGTCGACGACTCGGCACGTCTTCCATTTCTTTGACCAGTAACAGCCAGGAACTACTTTACTAATCGAAGCGCTGAAAAAAATAGCTGGCTGACAATGCCTCAACCACTGATGATCAAATGTAAGCCGTGGACACCTAAGTGCGTTTGCCCTCAGGATCCATGCTGAAGTTTCAGTTCGTCGTACACCGCGTCGGTGTCCTCCAGCGTCGTCGACTATCCCACGGAATATGGCCGACGTTACCATGCGTATCAGGCGGGATGTATGTGTTATCAAACCATTTTGACTCTAGCTCTCACTGTCTTTGCGCGTCTCTTGGAAAAATTGGCCAATTACTGACTTTACGGCACAGCTTACTTCGCTCCAAATGATGAGGTATCCTGCTAAATGCTTGAAAACTTTCTTTCTCTTGCTGGATCTCAAAGACGCTCTACTAATCGTGGAGTTGGTACCGAGCAGAGTGAAATGGATCGCCTCGATTTTAACCACATGCTGATGGTGAAAACCATCGGAAAGAAGCTCTTCTTGGCTCCCGTCCCGGAGGAGAAAACCCATCGGGTTCTTGACATCGGAACAGGCACCGGAATTTGTAAGTTACTCAAACAGGTACGGGCTCAGCACATCACGGCTGATCGACGACTGAACTAGGGGCCATTGAGGCAGCAGAGCTGTTTCCAAATGCAGAAGTAAGGAAGCTGAGGGGAGTCTCATAACTGATATGAGGATAACTACCGTGCAAGAGCTGACACCTTGTGTACTAGATCATTGGAAACGATTTCAGTGCCATTCAACCGCAATGGTAAGTAGCACTTCTCCGGCTCCAGACATTATAATTGGCTTCGAGGACAGAATATTAAGCTAACGCCAACTAAGGGTCCCCCCCAACGTCAAATTCGAGATCGACGATGTTGAGAAGCCATGGATCGACGGGAGCCAATTTGACTTCATCTTTTGTCGGTACATGGCTGCTTCTATCGGGGACTGGCCGAAGCTGATGAAGAGTGTTTATGAGTAAGTGTTCCAACTGAAAAAGCTTAATATAACTGACCAAAGGTCTAGGAACACGAGCCCTGGTGGCTGGGTCGAGTTCCAGGACTACAACCTCCTTTATATGTCAGATGACGGCACTCTCACTGACGAGCATGATACATTAAAGTGGGACAAACTCTTCGTTGATGCCTGTATGTCAGTCGGCCGCGAGGCTTGTCCAGGGCCCAAGCTGGAGGGCTGGGTGAAAGAAGCAGGGTTTGTCAATGTGACACACCAGACGTTCAAGATGCCTATTGGACCTTGGCCTAAGGACCCCTATTACAAGGATATTGGTATGACAAACCTGATTCAAATCCTTGACGGACTGGAAGCTTTCAGTCTGAGAGTATTTTGCGGTGTTCTTGGGTGGACAAGAGAAGAGGTATTGGTTCTGCTCGCCAATGTGCGCAAAGAGTTGAAGTCTGGAATCTTTCACGCCAGGACAGACTTGTAAGTGTCTTTTACATACACTCGACAGAGGTGTTGGAACTGTGCACTAACACAGAAAAACTCAGCCACGTGGTCTATGCACAAAAGCCTGAGGCCAAAGATGAGGAATGAAGTGTTCAGATTACCTTTCTGATCATTACATAGCTGTTATCAAGAAGCTGATTTGGTTGACACATGATTGGCCTTTCACTATGTTTATATGAAGCGGCAATGGAGAATATGCAGAAAGAATACGTGCTAATGCCAGTTATTTCAAGTTTCATCGAGCAAATTTCTGACCCCGTTCAACGAATTTCGTCGTGACGCTGCTGCTGAGTAAAACAACACTATGATGAAAGTTCTTCCAATCGCCCCTTCACTCACTTTGTAAATGTTGAACTGGGATAGAACATGTGAGCAGTGAATGTTTCTAGACAAGCCAGAAGGTTTGATGATCTAGTAAAATTTGAAAATTTCCGGCATGCCTTTTACTTTAAACAAGAACATATACGCATCATTCTGCTAAAGTGCCGGAGACATCCTTTCTTCGACTCACCGCTGTCTGCCGGATATACGTATGCCCCCTTAGATGCAAACACGACGGCAAGTGCAAGATTTTGTGTCTGTTTTTATCTTTATCACAGGGAGACCAAGTGGAGTAACGTACGCGGACGAGCACCAGGACGATGGCTTGGAACTATTCCCAGAGCTAGACATTTCGCATGACATGTAATTCTCGATACGAGTTGGTCGTTCTGAGAAGCTCTGTTCGAGCCTCACTCACAAGAACAATCCACTTAGATAGCTGAAAGCTATCCTTCTTGCAAGGCAGTCTCCTGGATCATTCCACTGCCTGAAAATTCAAGCACATAACCCCATTGTCGCTCTTTCAGCCCCATCTCTTCGACCATTTCTCATTATTTATCTCAAATGCGTTTTAGTCCCGTTCTCTTCGCGGCTCTTGCCGCGGCCGCGCTGACTGATGTACCCGACGTCGAGATCACCAGCGTTTTCATCATGACCTTAGCCAATTCGAACCTCACTTACGGCTTTGACTTTATCAACAACAAGGCTAGCAAGACCGTGCACTGCAAAAATCTGCAATAGCTATCGGTAGACAGCCAAAGGATTGTCAATTTGCCAAGTAAATTCGATCAAAAACACGAAATCTCGTCTCTGTGTTTGTGCTAGTCCAACTGAAGCGTAAGAAATATCTGAAAACCTACGGCTGAGTATGCCTATCTCAAATTTCTCGCGTCAGAATCCACGACTGATGTGGACATACTACGTCTCTGTGGTGTCACTGTAAGCCGCTCGTTGCTGGAAGTAGCAGGGAGAGTGACGAGAGTAGAAAATCAGACGACAGGTTCATGGGTGGAACATTAGACGGCATGGAATAAGATCGGATTTCCTTTGGGCTCATCTACCAGGGTCAAATCAAGTCTCTCTCTAGGTAGGCAGCCCCTAAAGATTAGGTGGCACTTAGCTCACCCACTTAAACGCCGTTCTTCTCCATTATGTGTTCTTTTTTCATTACTTGCTAAGTTGCATGCGAGGGATTCGGATACTCGTATATGCGGGACAGGACCCGCTTAGGTTAGCCTTCATGAGGAGATCTAAGCGCCATGTTGTAAAGGCTATGGACGTGCGTACGCAGTACGGCCGCCGCGGATTTCTGTAGAATTTACATCACCGCTTTCTATCTGGCAAGTAGCCCCGTAAGACGTTATGCCAAGCTCATACTTCGAGCTCGCCATTTGCATGCCATCGATAAGACCTCATTTAGTTCACCTGTGGTCCCATCGAAATGAGCATTGCCGACCAGTTGCTTGAGAGACAGGGCAAGATGTGCCGAAGCTGAGTTATTGCGAATTGAGGTGGCATCAAATTGGTAGCTCCTGCCGCACCTAGCCGCAGATTATCTGTTGCTGGGCTAAACAGTCCCGGCCTCTCTCTTGGTGGCAAACAGCCGCTTGTCAGTTCTGCGGTAGGCCCTGCGCAACTTCATACATGTCCCAAGTGCTGAGGTGTTCGACAACGTGACGAATACCTACTTACAAGCAGCAAATTTCCAGCTTGAAAATTCAACCGATGACAGGACTAAGGGCGACCAGCCACACTAACGAGCAGAAAACGTAAATCTGGTAAAGCCGGGTTGTTGTATGCCCGAATATCAATGGATCCCTTGCATGATGACCCTGGACCAGGCACCGACCACGATCATTACCGAAATATGCCGGCTTAGACTTTTTTTTGGGCAGGGATGCCAATAAAAGTCCTTACATCGGCAGTTGAGTGGTTTAGTGCCAGAGAATTCGCGTCTTTCGATGCCACTAACGACGGAAGACATCACGAAGTCTGGAAACAAAGTCTTTTGGTACAACTTATTCGGCTCCAGTGGTTTGCTCTGAGTGAACTGTACCTCAGACGCAGAAGTGTGAAGTAATTGATCGTTCTGTTTGGCTTATAAATGTGCGGTGAAGTAGTCAGCACTGAAGCCTTTACGCCATCCTACCTACGTGCATGAGAGTGGATGTTGCACGCAGAATTGAGCTTTGCGGGCATGAAGTTCGTCTCAGACACAACAGCCAAGATTTTCTCCACTCAAATGTTCGACCTGAAGCTTCCAAGCTACCTACTTAGAATCATCAGTGAGGCCCTGTAAGGAACTAACGGGGAGTTAATGGACACCAGTCCAGGGCGCGAACGGAATGCGGCCGGCACAATTATTAGACCGACACATCCAACGGCAGTCCGTTGGGATTTGCACCTTGCTTTGACCAAGGAATTGTACATGCAAATGAAATGTGTCTAACACTACTCTTTTTTCGGGACCGGAGACCGCGGACCGGCGATATCTGCAACTGCAAGCAGGAACGGCCGGGTAGCGCCAAGATGCAGACTCCCTGCTGTGAGCGGGAACATGGTGCGTTGCAGGTCCGACAGCAGACGGACATTCGGAGAGAGAACTCAACGAGACGGAAATTTGGATAGATATGAAGTGAGCGGATTGTCGACATTTAAATTCGAGTTGGATCACCGTTCAAGAGCCACTCTAGCAGTTATTCAAACTCCCAAGACCACCACTACACTGATACATTGCCTTTACCTCGGAATCCTACCAGAACAATCTTTCAGTCCTTCTCAAAATATCCTATTAATCATCATGTCTACCTTGGAGATCACAATGCGCAAATACGCCGAAGAGCGCGAGAAACGCCTTGCCGCTGTGCGTGCTGAGGAATACGCAAGCTTCCGAGATGACGAAAAGCTGCAAGCCCTTGCTGCAGATCCCTTCATCGATTACGACGACTTGCACAAGCAAAAGCCTTTGAAAGATGGGGATGATGTCAAGTTTCTCGCCATTGGAGCCGGCATCAGCTGTATCTTGTTTGCTCATCGTCTTATCGTTGCTGGATTCAAAGCCGAAGACTTTGTGGCCGTGGACACGGCAGGCGGGTTCGGCGGAACGTGGTGGGTGGCCTCCCGGTGACGCATTCGTGTATTCGACTATGACAATTCACACCGGAGACAGGTACTGGAATCGATACCCTGGCGCGATGTGTGATGTGGAAGGTTACGTCTACCTTCCTCTACTTGAAGAGACTGGGTATATTCCGAAGCACAAGTACTCTCACGGCAGCGAGATTCGCCATCATTGGAGCACGTTGCCGATACGCTCAAGATTCGAGGCATGTTTGGCACCACCGTCAAAAGTCAGGAATGGGACGCCAAAATCGGCCGCTGGGTAGTCTCCATGGTCCAGAATCGTGGTCCCAACAGAGACCCTGTCCATCTGACGGTCCGGGCTCAATTTCTGCTCTCCGCCGGCGGCTTCCTTGTGTCTCCGCACGTGCCCAAGCTTCCCGGCCTTGATGACTTCCGCGAGAACCGGCGACTGATGCATACTGCCCGTTGGAACTACGAATACACCGGCGGATCACAGGAGAAGCCCGACCTGTCGAATCTCAAGGACAAAGTCGTGGGCATCATCGGAACAGGAGCGACTGCGATCCAGGTCGTACCAGAAGTTGCCAAATGGGCGAAGAAGCTCTATGTCTTCCAACGAACGCCTACGTACGTCTCCGAGCGCGGCCAAAGGGAAACGGACCGATCGACATGGGCATCAGACGTGGCAAGCAAGACTGGCTGGCAGTACGATCGCATGGACAACCTTAACCGTTCTCTCACCAACGACCCTCCTGAGCAGGACTTGTGCAATGATGGCTGGAGTGAATGTCACGCCTTTGCTGGCATCATCGGCTCCCCTAAGCCCTATGGCCAATCGGAGGAGGAATCTTTGGCCTCGCTCATTGAAACGGATCGGCCGCGAGCTGAGCGAGTCCGACGTCACATCGAAAGCCAAGTCACCGATCCGGCCGTTGCAGAGAAGTTGAAGCCTTGGTACGGAGTATGGTGCAAGCGACCGGCGTTCCACGAGGAATACCTTGCATCCTTCAACCGACCCAACGTCGAGCTCGTTATACCGATGGACAGGGTATTGAGCGCTATACTGCAACCGGTGTCGTCGCGAATGGAGGCCAGGAATACCCCCTTGACCTCTTGATCCTCGCTACCGGTTTTCAGAGCGTTACGGGTGGTGATGGATCGCCATCTGGACAGACCGGGTCCAAGTTCACCGGCCGTGATGGGAGGGATGTCACCGAGAAGTGGAATGGAGAGCAGGCAGGGTCGCTGTTTGGTGTCGCCACACACGGCTTTCCGAACCTATTCTTTGCCGCCTTTTCCAACTTGGGCACCTCTCCAAACATCACGTCTGTGTATGTGAATGCTGCCGACGTTGTTGCCCACATCATTTCGACGGCTACGAAGACAGCCGTCAATCCAGAAAAGACAGTTATCGAAGTCACTCGGCAGGCTGAAGAGAAGTACATCCAACAGATGGTTGAACGTGTGGGATGGACGGCCCTCTCAGAAGCCTGCACGCCTGGATGGTTCACCGGTAGTGCAAAGCTACTGAAAGAAGGAATGGGTGTGTCAAACCTGGTTTGGGGAACTGGGATCATTGACTTCCGCAGAATGCTGGATGGGTGGATGAAGAACGGTAAACTTGAAGGGCTGGCGGTTACGTCTGCCTCTGACTAGTTCCCCGTGCCTGAACCAATGTAGTCGATGTCAGATCCAAATGACTTTATAGACATTATTAGTCAAGACTCGACAGAGGAGTTGTTCATAAATTTAATGCCCACTGGAGCCCCTGTCGTTCCCTATTTGACGGACGTTAGAATCTTGACCTTGTTGTCACCTTGAGGTTGTGAGGCTCACCTTTCGAGTGGTTTGAAATTGACAGATTGGAAGAACAAATATTTCTCGATAAATCAGATGCCCTCAATGTTCGACGCAAGGGACCAAAAGATGTGAAGAAGCAGGTGGAGGAGGTTTTGATGGTTCACCACCGAGGAACATCACAATACCTCTAATTCTCCAAAGAGCACCCCGATCGTTAAAGAGGATAACTCCTTGGATTAACTTGGTTTCTACCATCTGCCATGATGTTCAAATTGCTGACTGTCTTGGCTCCCGCCTTCCCGATCAAGCTCGGATCTCGTTTCGAAGGGGTTCGTTATGTCAGCCTTATCTTGATGATGGGGTTCATGCTACAGCGAGTCATGTATTCTTGGGGGGGCTGTACCGTAAACATACCACCAATCCGCAGACTTACCGCTGGCTAAGGCAGGGTATCATAAGTAGCAAGGTTTCCCGTTTGGTATGAGATTAATGAAAGGCGCCATCTGACAGTCTTGGGCAACTCCCAAAAGTAAACACCACGTCAGCTGTCACTAGATCGTCAATTATGAAATACAAATCTTAGTAGGCTTAGCAAATTAAGATGGTACAAATCGCTCTCTATCTGAATGATTGTGCCGTGCTGGATTACGGATGAAGCGGAAAGCTCAAAAAGAGTCTTTCTTATAGCAGTCCACCAGCATATGCCAACTTTAGAAACCAATTTGATGATGATATATACTGCATGCCTTCTGCTTTGCTGTTCCTGCCCACTTCGCAATCAGCTCCTCCACACTTTCGTTCACCGTCGACATTCGATCTCCAGACACCGTCATTTGGTTTTCCCCCTCCCTCGTTCACTATGCAACTTGACAACCTACTTGGGTTGCTCGCTATCCTTTCCATGGGAAGTGGAGCTTTATCCCACCTATATTACGATGGCTGGAGTGACTATGTGCACAACAAACGCTATCTCATTGCTAGACAGCAACCGTTATCAAACACCACAAGACCAGCGTCCTCCACGCAACCTCCCATCACACCGGATCCCAGATCCTCCACACGTGTCTCATCTGCTTTCACAACCATCGGGACTTCCAGCTCAGCAGCACCAGGCATCTCGACGCTTTCGGGCGGTGAAACCGTTGTCGCCGTGATTGGTGCGACGTATGTGGCCGGCGCAGGTGGTGCCACTTTGATGGTTGGCGGAACTGCCCACACACTAGCTGCAGGAACCATCGTGACAATCACCGCCGGGGGAACAAATGGAGACACCCCCGAGATTGAAACCGTCTCAAACCCGAATCCCACGCAGGATCCGAGAACCTCGGACCCGGCATCGAAGCCGGGCTCAACATCTGCTCCCTCGGCAACCCCTACCCCTACATCATCGGCAGAGCCCACATCCTCGTCGGCACCATCCTCATCTGCGGCAGCGCCAACGCCTTATATAATTATCACCTCGCAAAACTCCACAAAAGAGGAAATCCAGAATATCAATAGCACTCTTTCCAAGGATGCATCTCCTAATTCGCTTTCAGAAATTACGAGCGATCGCACAGGCTTGGTGGTCTTCTTCAAGGCCGCGATCAGCTCCAGTCAAGCAGATGCAATCGGAAAGCAGCCAGGTGTAAGTCAACTCTTTATCCTGGAATGTATATAACAAGGCTAATCCAATGCGAAAAGGTCGCTGGTGTAACTCCAGATGAAAGACTCGAAGAAGAACAGCCTCCCTCGTCCTCGGCCCCGCCTACTTCCGCAACCCGTCACCCATCTGCTACTGGCCCTCCAGGCGCACCCAAAACCAGCGTTCCTAATCCTGCTGACATAAGATTACAATCTGACGCTTTAGATGAGCTGAAGGTTATCTCGCAGCCCGCTGGAGCGAGGCTTGCCGATCTGCCAGGGTACGGTTACGCCTCTGAGGGAGGCAAAGGCGTCACAATCTATGTAATCGACACAGGAGCCAACGCACAAAACACGGTATGGAAGTAACACAGGCATATGAACGCTGATCAAATGCTAACCTGTGGGGGACAGGAATGGTCAGGCATGCCTGGGACTAAAGGGTTTATGTATGCGCCTGGTGCCACAAAGGAAGAGACCGACTTTTTAAACCACGGCCCCTGCGTAGCATCCAAGGCGGGTGGACCTGCATACGGGACAGCCAAGGATGCCGACATGATTGCGGTCAAGTTGCCGAGTGATCTCTCGATATCCGCCATCTTCACGGCTTTAGTTGAGATCAGCAACGACGTATACCAGAAGAAACTCGAAGGGAAGGCGGTTATCAACATGTCGCTTGGATCTCGTAAGTTTCATAACCCCGCGCCTCCATTTAGATACTTAACGAACTCCTCAGGAATCCCGGATAAGTTATCTAGCACGACGACAGCCTACAAGCTTCTTCTTGTGGCGCTGATGGCGGAAGACATCGTCATCGTTACAGCTTCTGGCAATGACGCCGTAAGACCCCGCCAATTTTTGGACATCTGAGCTTCTCACTCATGAATCTTGCATAGCAATACGGCATCGACGATGTGACGGAGTATCCCGCCCTCTTTGGCCCTGACACAGACATCATCGTGGTGGGCGCCGTAGAGAACGATGGGTATCGTGCATTCTTTTCTCAAGGCACGGGGAGCCAGCTCACAGTTTCCGCTCCGGGCTTCGTGGACTGCGCCTCGGGGAGATCCAGTGGGTCTCAAGAACTGTATGGTACCTCTTTCGGTATGTCTTTGGAACACTCGACTTACAGGTTACCATCTCTCAAATTAATGACGCTGATGTTTTGTTGAAAATCAGCAACACCGGCTGTTGCCGGTGTCATCGCCGTCTGGCTCTCCCAGGATGAGTACAAGGACCGGCTTCAGGTTCCAGGAAAGGTAGCGATGAATGTCAAGGCGCTGGTTCAGTCAATGGCATACCCTAGAGTCGAAGGCGAACCAGATGTCATCTGGAACGGCATCGATCCCCGCGGCCTCGCGTGTTCTGCCCCAGGCGCAAATGGAAAACGTCAAGCTGCACCATCAGGTGGGGGAAGTTGTCAAGCAACCTCTGCGGCTCCCTCAAGTATTGCCACCTCTGCGCCTCCAGCCTCAACCGCCAGCATTGTCCCGACATCAGCGGCACCATCGTCTGCAGCAGCTTCGGCATCGACCTCGGCGCAACCATCTCCACCTCCGAAGCCTACATGGAGTGATAACCCACAAGGTTTCACGAAAGTCTTTGAGCAAGATGGAATAGCCAGTGCCCTGTACGACGCTACCTCGGACAGCGCGAGTGAGGGCGTGACGGACAACATAGAACAGTGGTGTCTTGCCAAGTGCACTGGTAAGTTTTACGTGAATTTGGAAGAGCAACTAGCTAATCTTGGCTCCGAACATAGGTCAATGCGCCTCAGTCTTTCTTTACAGAGTTTTGCAATTCACCGGCGGCGCATACAACATCTATTACATCTGCAACCAGTTAGTCGAACCCTCTTCGAGGCTGAAAACTTCCTAGATAAACGGCTAACGGAGTTTTGCTTATCAAGGTATAACAAGCAATGGTCTAGCGATTTCATTCAAAGCGGTATACGTTCGCGTGATGCAGGAGTTGCGTTCAAGTAAGTCTCCTGACCGACAAGACCATCAAATGGTAGGTTGAATAATAACACTGTGACAGCAAACAGTAGAGAAACAAGGGCGATTTAGATGTTTACGAAGAATATCTTTTCTCATTTCTCAATTCATTGTAAATATTCATGATCATTGGTGGAGCACACTGCCAAACAAAAAGAATTTGAAATCTTACTAAGAGACCTATGTGATCAGCAGTCGTGATTGTGTAAATGCGCAAGCTTCGCCGATTCTGCTTCTCCTGCTTCTGCATCAACTCCGCTTGCCGAACAGGAGTCTTGCCGCTCGTCGTAGCCAGCCATCATCCCCAGTCTGATGCCCTCCCCCAACCGTAGATAGGCCTGAGCTTTCGCCAACAGGGGGTTGTATCCAGTCGCTCGGGATCTGTGTGATGAAATCGTACCAGTAGTCGCCAAAGTGACGATAGCCTTCGTTCGTGGGATGGACACCATCGACGCGGAGCAGGCTGGTGGGAAATGTTGTAAAGTCTACGGCGAGGACGTGTTTTCCCGCGGCTTGACGCGACGCGACGACACCCGGTATATGGCCCTGATACGGGACTGTGTTTTTCTGCTGCCCCTCATCGCAAGTATTGATGATCATGGCGACCAAAACGGTGGCGTCAGGGCAGGTTTCGACGATTCGGTCGATAAGCTTGCCCAGACGCTCGGCGGCACCCTTTGGATCGTTTCCTTCTGTCGAGACATCCGGGTTAGGGTTCATGTCATTTGTCCCCGCATGCATTAAGATGACGTTCGGTCGCTGATCGAGTGATGGGCCAACGTTGTCCGATATGAATTTGATGGTCCTGGCATTCCAGGCTGCCTTTTGCCGCACTTTGTCAGTTGAAGCCGAGGGAAACATCAACTTGGAGTCAGCCTCTCACAAAGAAATTGTCAGGAATTGTTCCTCGGACTGACTCCGTCCCAGTGAATATGACCTGGTCCTCTTCCCTACATGTCAGCTGAAATACAATGCTGGGTAAGCTTGTGTGAAAGTTAACGAACTTGAAAGATTCTGTCGAAGCTTGAATCTATAGCCATTGCCGTCTCCTCCTTCGAGGTCGCTAAGGAAGCCGACGGTGATGGAGTCACCGATACCAAGAATACGTAGTGTTGTCCCGGGCTTAACGGCCTGTCCCGGTTTGGTGTCTCTGAACTTCAGAGGACCGATTGTTTCCATCTTGAGATGAAAGCTCCTCCAATCCTGTGCTATGTGTGATTGCAGAAACTTTGTAAGTCATGAACTCTGCTGGAAATTTCGGCTATGAGGCTGAGATGAGGATTTGGAATGGGATGTATTGGGCAAGTTCATCTCAGCCGCACGGGGACGATCTGTTACGTGTCTGTCTGAGACTTGATTCCCCCACATTGGAGCCCAAACGAAACGCCAGTAATTCTTGACTAAAGCACGGATTTCGTCTGAACTTGAACTACATTAGTCAACTTGACTAGCTAACGGGTAACCAATAAACGCCAAAGTTGAGTAGCAGCCCCGTGCAATAGACTAAGAACCCTCCAGGCTCCAAAGCAGAAGTGTCGACATATGAAAAGCCGGTGCCCTCGACAAGTTCGTTATACATAGCTCATCATAATCACATCACTTTCACGGAAATAATTCGATGTGGGCCAAATTATTGAGTGTCATTAGGTGCTAGGCTGGATCCTAAGCATGATCTCTAAACGCTTCCATCCCGGCAGAACGTGGTGGTAGAGAACTGGTTCGCACAGCAAGAGGTGTAAGCCTCCCGGTCACTAGGCTCGCACTCGTAGCCATCTGCATTATTGTGAGTACGTTTTCATGAAGTCAAAAAGAGGACATTTACTCACTCCACTTCGGAAAGCTCGTGCAGCATGTAATGGACGCTTGGGCGCTGCCATCGCAGGAGCAAAGGATAGCCTCGGAAGCTCCGATCAGCGGGCTTGAAGTTCGGACGTTAGACTTGTAGTTTCTCTCAATTCTAACAATAGACTTGCAGAACGGCAAACAAAATCTTGGTCAGCTGCATCTTGACGATTGATCCGTTGATGGAATTTTTCTTTGGGGTGTGTTGTCGGTGAGATTCAGAGTACATTGAAGCAGCGAGAACGGCCATACTCGGCTCTTATAAACACTCACGCTTCGCATGTTGAATACAGCTTAACCCCTCTTTCCCCAGATTAAGCAACAAGTGCTGCCCTGGCTTGGAATTAAGGTTGAGAGATGCGGAACCTGATAAAGTGCATTCCTTCTTCATTAGGAAGCACGCCCCGAATGATAGATTGATCGGCTCCACTAAAAGACGGCAAAACCACACAGAATCAGTCAAGATCGCTCCATTTGTACGAGAGTCTCGGAATTCAGCGGCCGATCCTATATGACCTCCAGTTAAGAGTTCCTGCTAATTTGCCCCTGAAAGCGCAGTCGGACTCGGGATCGGGGCAACACTAAATGATGAAAGACACATGATCGAACGTCGATGCTAGTTGCCGTGGCTGTGTCGCCATGGTCAATGCTACAATGCAACTTTGATTCAAAAGCACGGGGCATAATTCCGGCCCGGTTGCCCTCAAGTTTCGTTGGGACAGTTATCTGTCTTGTCTTGGCGACCGAGCAACTGGGTATTTTACAAGGATTGGAAATCTGCAAGCGCGCGCGATTGATGTATCTTACCTCAAGTATTCCCGATTTGGCAGTCAGTTGTTGCTGCTGCATGACAGACACAATTCATGATACGGAGATTCGGTCAAAAGTTCATCGACATGGCCCGTTTCGGAGTTTTAGGGACATTGGTGCTTTTCTCTGTGCGGAACAGACCAAAAATTCAGAGACAATATCTATGAAATCAGGTAGAGCGTGCAGAAGAAATAATGGAAGTCTGAGACGGTCCGTCATCATCAGGGCACGTTGTAAGTCAGCCAGACCTAGACAGAACGAGAGAGTCGCCGGCCAGGGTGACGTTTGCCGCTCTGCCCGACTCATCCATGTCGAACACAAACCGCACATCGACACTAGATCCCAAAGCGCCAACATCTTGCCAAGTGATGCACGTCGGCGTGCCCATGTCGACCGGTGCGCTCTTGTCCTGGAACACCGCGACAAACTGGTGCCGAGTCTCCGTTGCCACGTTGCTGGGGTACAAACGGAAATCAAGATCTCCGAGCTTAATGCCGGCGGCACTGGCAATCTCGGCGCGGAGATCCACGCCTCCTTTCATCAGCGAGGTCACGACGAGTCCGGGCCCATTTTTGGAGACATTGAACGTCGCCGCGCCAGCAGGCCCCTCGAACGAGCCAACATAACGCGCCGTCATCTCTTGGGCAGCGAGTTTCTGGAGCTGCACGACGGCAAGCGAGACGACGTCGGCGTAGACGTTCAGGTCCGGGCCGCGGGCGGCCTGGGTGTCGTGAGCGAGGATCGCGAAGCCGGCGTTGAAGTCGGGTGCGAGGCCGAAGTAGCTTGCGTAGTGCCCAATGAGGCCGGTCTTGGTGAAGACATCGAGGATGGAGCTGTTGGCGTATTGGCCGGCGTGGTAAATCTCCCAGGGGCGTCCGACGCCGTTGCGGAGGTTTGACGTGTCGGCTACGGGTTGCAGCCATCGGCGGGTTGCCGCTTTGGAGACGAGGCGGGAGCTGAGCATTGCGTGGCCGGCGCGGGCGAGGTCTGAGGCGGTGGAGAGCATGGAGAGAGCGCTGGGAGATGTTAGTATGGACGGACAGATACCAAGCAGTTGAATCGTGGGTTCTTACCCTGGCTCGCCGACGGCTGAGACGTTGAGGTCTTGAGAAAAGATTTTGCTGCCCTGAGATGAGTACAAGAGGCCGCTGTTGGTCATGTTGAGCGGCTCAAAGATTCCGGTAGACAGAATATCTTTAAACTCCGAGTGACTGCTCTGCCCTTTATGGGCTTCCAGTGTCAGGGCAAGAAGCTGGTAAGCGGCGTTGGAGATCACGGGAGTCGTGTCGGGAAGGAACAGGGGAGGCTGCGTCGAGAATTTTTCGATGAAGTCTGCACGATTGCAGGGCTCATCCAACTTGCACGCGAAAGCTGGAAATTCCCAGTCAGATAGTGCTCCTTTCGTTCCTCTGTTTCGACTCACAGTCTCTTGAAAGTCCAGACATTTGACCTGCCAACGAGCCGATTGTAATCTCGTCCCAGTTGACGGCTAAGCCAGTCGAAGACGCATCCTTCAGTTCCGGCAAGAACTGAGTGATTGGCGTACCCCAATGTCCATCTCCGATTTCGACAAGCCACGAATAGACCGTAAAGAGCTGAGTTAGCGTTCCCAACGGGAAAACAGTGTCGGTATCCAAAGTTGAGTTCCCCGGGGCCTCGGAAGCAGTGTGATGGTACTCAAAAAACACCGGGTTCTCCTCGGCGTCTTCCGAGCCTGAGAACAGAACCACCGAAAACGAAGTTGTGTTTGGCGTGATTTCGCCAAAGTCTTTGGAGCCTCCAGCTTTAATAAGTTGGTCAAAGAGGGAGGTGAAGTCTTTCGCGAATGATTGAATCGCGTCCGAGTTCTTGTCTATGGTTGGGGCCGGGTAGTAGGCTCGAAGAAGAGGACATGGTTGATATGCAGCTGTGTCTGCCAGAACCCCAACGGAACAAGATAAGACCACGGCGGGCAGGATGGAAGATGATTTGGAAAAACGCATTTTGGCTTCGTAATTGGGCTGTATAACGGAGAATGAATAGTTGACGACGATTGGTGTATGCTGTGACGAAGTGGGGGCACAATCTCTAGAGCAGGAGGCTCTCTTATAAATGTATTCTCGATGTGATTGACTGGATGGAATGACCTTTAGATACCTACCAAAACGACATCTCGATCCCGTTCTCAGGCCTTATTCAGCTGTGGGCTCCTTGAGATCTCCCCAACCAAAGGATCCTCCTGGGTCCATACCAGTATCTTTGGCGTGGTTGTCGTCTGTGGTATCCCGAAGGTATTGGTCAAATCTCCGTTCCCGTGTCCGTGTCCGGGCCCGTCCCTGAGGCTTCGAAGGATTGGCACTAAACTGCGCATCGCCACTGCGGTTTGAGCACGGAACGGAGTTCAGTGTTGACTACTTGGACCTCAACAGCAGGAAAGATCCGTTAGAATCGTGTAATTTGTAGCTGGCCACTCACAAATTATGTTGATTTCATAACCCGTCCCCTATGACCATTGGATGCCCTATCAGCCTGTTGCCTACAAGTGCTACTTTCTTCATTCAATGAGCCATGGAGAACCACTGGGAGTTTGATTTTGCTTCTGGAACACTGTTTGAATTCATCTCTCGTGACCTATGCGTCCAAGAGAAGGCTTGCTGTCGCAAGAGGAGAAACTGCTTTAAGTGCACCAGAAGTTGTATTTCTCATAGACGATCCTCGGGGTATCCAAACTTTCCAGCTACTATGTCTGAACTCAGTCAAAAACACGAGACAGGATATGAACGTGCAATTGGTATTGGCGGGTCTGTCAACCTAAGACGAGGGTCCCCCCGTTCTGGGACCAGCGCCACCCTCCGTTCCCATCGAGTAGGTCCAACTTTTGAAGGGAATGAAAGTGTCAGTTGCAAATGCCAGTTCTTCGATGGAAAATTCAGGATTCGAGGCCATTGCGGCGTTATTCGGCAGCGCAAAGTCAGAATACGTAACGTTTCCCGCCACGGGCGCGGCGGCCGCGTGCGACATGAGAGACGGCGCGACAGAGTAGTCAAACGTTGCGGCCTGGTTCGACAGGTCAGATGCCGGCGTGCCCAGGCTGGAAAATGTGCTCGTCGTGGGCACGTTGAAGCTCTGCGGAGAGATTTGCTGTTGGCCGGTGGGCTGTCGCTGCTGCTGGATTTGCATGTACCAATTCTCGACGCGCCGTGCGCGGATCCAAAAGTGGTAGAACGAGTCACGGTCGCCCCGGTCGTCCAGCTCCGGCGAGGTGATGGCCTCGAGCCGTATGACGACCTGGCGGATGGTGTGGCCGAGGTCGGAGAACTGGCGGAGGTGTTCCGTCATGAAACTGATTCGGGGGTCGGCTGCCTGGAGGTCCAGCCGGACGGCCAGGGTGAAGCCGCAGTGCAGCATGACCCAGACGATGTTGGGAAAGTAGACCTCCTGCCCCGTCGGGGTGTGGAGAAGTATGCTGACAAGAGACTTTGCGGACACGATGCTCTCAGACAGACCTTGGATTAAACGCTGCGAGGAGGGGTTTTGGGGGTTGTTGAGGCCGAAGGGAGAGTCTGGTAGTGATAGCTGGTTGAGACACAACTGGATTGTGTGTAGTTGAGGAACCAGAATTGCTGAGTTGGTGCCGTTAGCCTTGATTGTGACGAACGATTCATATCTGAAGACTCACGACAATCGCCTAGCGGAAACGACAGGCCCGCCTTGAAGGATTCCACCCTTTCTTTGGCATCGGAGACCGCTGCATGGATCTGCATCGGATCTAATGTCGACTCATTTTTGACGATGTCGTCAATGTCTTCGGCGAGCCGCTGTAGGCGAATGATGTACGGGAGATACTTGTCCGTCGGGTACTCGGATATTTCGGCTAGCTGATCAGCCGTCTCGGCTACGTAGCTCGTAAGAGTAACTGTGCGAAGTCTTTGAAGAACGATGCTCGAGCTTAGTGACCGAATAATTAGCTGCCAGTCAATTAAGGAGACATCTCGGATGTCAGCTCACCATGACGATAGATAGTACGTTCCCAAGAAGGTTCGTCGTTCTTCGAGAGACTCGACACTGTCGCGAGGGGTGTTCATGTGCTCCACGTTCCATAGGGGCCGGTTCTTTGGCCTGTCGAGCCTTAGGTCGGATACTATGCTGGTTGCTAGATGAAGGTGCTGTAAGTATCTCTTAGGTCGCGGTTGGAAGTGAGCCCTGGGGAGCATGTCAGTCTCGATACGAGTTGATTGAAGATGGGTCCTATCCGTCTTACCATGCAAGGTGGATGAGTAGACCCTGCAAAACGTCTAGACAGGTAAAGTTTCCGGAGAGGAGACGTGAAGCTGTGAGCTCATTAAACATCTGCCCGAGGGCCCGCTGAAGCCGAACATCGTCAAAAGACGCAGCCGCCAGCAGGGCTAAGCACAACGCGGGTCTTGATTGACGTAGGGTCGTCACGTTCTCCGATGCAGGGATGATGATGAAGGGAAAGTGAGGCGTCAGCTTCTCACGGAACCTGTCGAGGAGTTCCCGGCCCCTCTCGAGAGTGAGCTGCCCAGCATCGAACGGGTCTTCAGCGGCCTTGGTTCCGGAAACAGTCTGGCTTGGCCGGGGCCGTTGCTGGCCTACAGGGGCAGACGACGTGGTCGGGGGAGGCGATCGACTCGGATCAGTCGTGAGGCTCTCGGACGTGGCGGGGCTTTCGGAGACGGTCGGAGCCGACGCATCGGGAATCTGGAGGAGCTTGTTGGCCCTTGAACGAGTCGAGTCAGTCTCGGCGCCCAGTTCAATGCTCCTGCGTGGCCGACAAGCGACGTACCTTGAACGCGGCCCCGGCGGCCGGCGGCCACGGGCCGGAGCATACGTGCACTGCTTTCCGAGACGGAGGCACCTGTCGCAGACGGCCGAGTCTTGGGTCCGGTCGCACTTGATCTTGGCGTGGGCGCATGTGCGACACGTCTTCAGGAGCGGGGTCGGGCTGCGCTCGCGAGACTCGGACTCCATGACGACACGGATGCGAGTGACGTACGGCAATGGTCCGACTGACCCGCGCGCGCAATGCGTGCGTGGCTAGACCGTCTTTGGCTGCGTCTCCCTTGTTGTCCGCATCTGCGGATGGGCCGATTGCGCAGGCGACCGGATGTTGGATGGACGGACGGACGGTTGGGATCGCTACCTGACCTACGGACACGGGATGGGGGGAAAAGGGGGGGGGAGAAGGAGGCTCTTTTGGCGTACGGACACGGAGAAAAGGGGGAACGGGGAGGTTCAAGCCTTTGAGGCAGAGCAGCCGACGCCCTCAGGCAGCAGCTGTTTTTGGGGGGAGATTAAGCTGTTCCCGGCGAGATTGGAGACGGCCGCGATTCGCCCGTTGGTGCCGCCAGGAATGCGTAACTTTTGTGTCTATTCCTTCGGCCAGGGGGGGCCGCCGTGGCTTGGATGCAAGTTGAGTGTTCACAATTAAGGCAATGCGGTCCACTATTTCAGGGCTGATTATCCTTCGGCAGAGGAGTGACACGTCGTAGGATCGAATAAACCTGGATTCTTTTGCCCGTGTGGTTGCAATGGGTCTCTTTCGTCATCTTACTACGCCATAAAACTGACCGATCATTTGTCGGGACAAGCTTTGCCGCATGTCGAGTTGCGTTGGCTCTCTGCGAAGACACTAATCAAGGCCGCTGGAGATACTTGCCGATCCCTAGCAGCGTTGCGCGAAGGAACTCGACACGCATCAATGGCTCGCAGTTATTATTTGCGTGGATCGCTGGATTGATACGTGGCATTGGAAGGTACATTTCTTCAGTTGAATCAATTTTCGGAGCCAGTTAATCTTCATAATTTTACAAACAGTGCTAACGTCTTGGCATGCGAGTACCTTAGTTGAGCGAACAGGCTACGTGCTTGGGTTAATGAAGTCATCATAGCCCGCAATTCATGCTGGATTCCACCGACATTTTCGAAAATCGTGATTCCAGTTCATCTCGACCTGTTCTACATAGCCTCAACGTTCTCGAGTTTCAAGACCTCTAATCGGTGGCTTCTTTGCGCTGCATTCCAAGTTGAAAGGCCATCTACTGCTTCTCATCCCAGCAGGTGTAGTCACCAAAATAATGCTCGTGAATTCTACTCGCGAAGTCAACCAAGACTGGGTAGCTCCGGATGACCTTTTGTGTGTCGGGGGCCCTGCCAAACTGTGAGTGACGGCACCGTAACATGAAATAAGAGGATCGGGAAGGCTTCCGATAGCACGAGAAGAACTTACGCTGAACAGACAAGACCAGAAGCAATGAACCCAAACACTGTCGCATCCGCTTCCGAAGGCCCAGAGCCGCCCAAGACCCAGAACGGAGTCTTGTTGTCAGGAGCACTGCGGCGGGCCTCTGACAATAGGGCGTCGACATTCTCCCAAATGTCGCGCCGAAACGTAGCGATCTCGTCGCTGGAGAACCGGCCAGTGCCCTGGCCGTAAAGGGTCCGGCTAATGCCGCGGTAGGCCAGGAGACCGATGAGCAGCTGGATCGGCCAGGGGATGGCGCCGAGAACACCGGAGCGCATGGTCTCGTAGTTGTCGTGCCACCGTTCGTGGTTCTATGACTGGATGTCAGTCCTTCAAACGGAAACCTAGTTGGAGGAACTTGTTGCACACCTGATAAAAGTACAGCTTGTCTTCGAGGAGGGCACGAAGGGCCACGTCGTGAGCCCTGTCAGCTGCCGAAAGCGTCGCGTTCAGATCCTCGCAGACGTCATTGTCAACGAGCTTCTGAATGATGAGCGCGGAATCGCCCAGGCTGACGGGAGAGTCTTGGTTGTCGTGCGTGATCTCGATGTATGGGATCTTGCCCCGCGGGGCTTTGGACATGGACCCTTGGTCGACGCGGTATCGCAGGCCCGCGAACCGGAGGCGCGCCTCCAGTTTGGTCACGAAGGGGGACCAGATGTAGGTGTTGGACACTGGGAAGCCCCGGTACAGCACCAGGTTGGGTTGATCTTTTTGAGATAGGGCCATGTTCGGAGACGTTACTGGTGTTGCGGGACTTGTGCTGATTGTGTCAAGAGAGGTGGAGAAGAGTAGACGAGAGAAGACTCCTGAACTGTGGGACACATCGCGCGCGGCTACCCCTAGTGGCAGGCTATGGAATGCTTTGATCAACGGAGCTGTACGGATAATGGCGGTGGCTGAGACAGCCACGACTCCAGTAAGACATGACTCCTCAGCTGAAGTGCTGTCACCAGAGGTGTTAGCATAAAAATATCTATCGGTCCAGCTTGACCTAGCAATGCAGCCAATGCTTAGTGAGTTTCCGAGGAAAGAAAGCAAAGCAAAATGAGTTCGACAATTAATGACATTAAAAGAAATGGGGATTCAAGCGAACTTCAAAGAGCCAAATGAAAGTCTCAAACATCGTCTATTCGTGCATCATGATCTCTATCGATAAAACTCCAACGCAAAACTCCAAAAGAACCAAACGCCTCAAAAAAACATGCAAATATCAAACGTCAATCATTTCAAAACATCATCATAACCAGACAATAAATACCCTCCTACGAACTCTCCTCGAACTTCTGTCTCAAACTGCTCTTCTTGGTAGCAGTCTCAGCCAACTGAGCAATGCTCGAGTTGTTCGTGATATCGAACAGCGAAACCTCGGCCCCGAGCTCCTTGATCAACCACGAACGGAGCTCAACCGCCGTCAGCGAATCGATTCCGTACGCGTACAGCGGCTTGGCGGTGTCGAGGTTCGACACCTCGATGCTCAGCATCCGCGCCAGCTTAAGCAGCAGCGCGTCCAGCACGACCTGCCCGGCCTCCTCCCAGGACGCGGCCCCCGAGAGAAGCGCCTTGTGGTTGGCGGCCTTCTTCGTCTCCGACGTCTTGCCGGCCGCGTCCGCGTCCGTCTGGCCGACGTGGAGGTGGCGGAAGAGCGGGTCCTCGCCCCAGGACTGCGTCTGGTAGCCCTCGGCGGCGGTCTCCCGCGGCAGCCAGAGGCGGGGGATGACCTGCGCGCGCTCGGTCTGCGCGGGTGGTGAGGCCGCGGGGCGGCGGCGGCAGTGGTAGTCGAGGACGGCGCGGAGCTCGTCCTCGGTGATGTGGGACCAGCCGGTGGAGCGGAGGAAGTCCCAGAGCTCCGGCTTCTCGGCGACGTAGCCGACGCCCTGGACGATGGGGAGGTCGATGGAGACGGCGTTGACGCCCTGCGACGCGAGGTGGCGGGCGAAGGCGTCCTGGAAGGTGCCGCCGGCGGCGTAGTTTGCCTGCTCGGGGCTGCCGGTGACGCCGACGGTGGAGGACAGGCAGACGAAGAAGTCGGTCTTGTCGCCCAGGACGTTGTACAGGTTCCACGAGGCGTGGACCTTGGGAAGGATGGCGGCCTTCCAGTCGGCGAGGGGCATGTTCTCGAGGCGGTTGTCCTGGATGGAGGTTAGTTGCGGCAAATGAGCTGCTAGGATCTGTTGAACTGACCTTGAGAACCATGGAGCCCTGGATGCAACCCTTGATGGGAGGGAGAGAGGCAGACAGCTCTGTAATAGTGTTCTTAAGAGCCTCCGCGTCCGTTACGTCGCATGTTGGCGTGACGACGTTGTCGCACACTGCCTCGAGTTCCTTGACGAGTTCCTTGGCGGAGTCCTCGACTGCACCACGTCTCGACAGCAAAATGAGGTTCTTGGCACCGCGCGACGCCATCCATCTCGCGACAGACCTTCCGAGACCACCGAGGCCACCCGCAATGACGTACGAAGCCTCCGGGTCGAAGCTGCTGGTCGATTTCCGGCTGGGCATGACGGGCACAACGTCCTCGTCGTGGGGCTCCAGGACGATCTTGGTGTTTTGTCCTCCCGACTGCAGCTGGCGGAACGCATCGTGGACCTGAGAGAAGGGGTAGATATCAGGGGGCGGCAATCGACCGACGGCGTCCCAGTTGATGAAGATCAGTTCAGTCGCGCGCTGGAACATGACCTCGGTGCGCGCGGCGTCGTAGGCGGCGCACGAGGCGAGGTCGAAGGACTCGAGGCGGATGTTGCGGCCTCTCGGCAGGCGTGTGCTGCACTCACCATCTTCCGAGCCGACGTTGACGATGCGTCCGAACGGCGCCACGCAGTCCATCACGCTGTCGAGGAACTCGGTGTTGTCGGCGGTGTTGATGAGAATGTTCACGCCCCGGCCCTTGGTCAGGGTCTGCAGAGCCCTCTTGAGCGATCTGTCACGGGCGCCCAAGATGTGGTCTCGCGGGATGCCGCAAGTCGTCTCCAAGGCCTCGCGTTCCTTCTGGGTCTGCACGGTGGTGATGACTTCGGCACCCTGCAGCTGAGCGAACTGGATGAAGGCGGTGCCAAGCTGAGACGAGCCGGAGTGGACCAGGACCGTGTCTCCCTTGCGGATGGAGCCGCTCTCGTGGAGGACAGCGTAGGCAGTGGTGTAAGCGACGGGGAGCGAGGTTCCCTGGGACCACGTCACATTGTCGGGAAGCTTGGCCAGGAAGCCGTCCGTGGATCGGACATGGGTCTTGATGGAACCAGAGACGGAGAGGCCGAATACGCGGTCGCCGACTTGGAACTTGGACGCAGGGCCGGTTCTGGTCACGACACCGGAAGCCTCGCATCCCAGCGGGGATTCTTCTGTCTTGCCGAGCGCCGCAGCCAAGTCGCCGGTGTTGAGTCCGCAGGCCATGACCTTGAACTCGACCTCGTGTTCGCCAAGCGGCGTATCAAAGGCAGCATCGTCCTCGAATCTCAGAGAGTCAATCTGCCCCACGGTTCCGATCTGCAGACTGAGCGAGCGGGAGGCTACTTCTCCCAGAGGCTTGTTGACCACCGTCAAAGCCCCAGTCTGGTTTTGGATGTGTTCCGTCAAGTACTTGGCCTGGACGAGTCGGGAGACGTTGACGACATTGTCGATGACTCTGAACGAGTTTTCCGTCGCGGCCTGTGCTTTCTCAAGAATCTGCATGCACTTCTCGGTGACGATGGCGTCTGAAGCGGTCTGCTCGAAGGAGAGGGTGAGGAACTTGACGTCGGGCCTCTCGGATCGAACCACGCGCGCGAGACCCGTGACGAGCTCTGCATCCGGGTCCGAAACGGTTGACTTTCCGCCTCGGGTGAGCCACACAATGGTCTTGCACTGGGTGAGGACACGCTTGAAGCCCTCAAACACTTCTTCGGTCATGTCCTTGAGAATGGGGCTGTCAAGCTCCGAAAGGACGACGCAGGTGGTACCAACCATGTTCTTGTCCGCCGAGGCCGCGACGGTGATGGCCTCGCACGATCCTCCCTGCTGGTTGACAGCCTGCGAGATTCCTTCGGCAATCTTCAGCTGAGCAGGCGTCCCGCTAGTCAGAACAAAGCTCGCAACAGCCGAGTCAACCGTCGAATCGGTCGTGGGAACAGTCGACACGAGAATGGAGCTCATCCGGTGCGGCGAGCCCCCAAAGTCGTCAAAGACGGCGTCGAGTCCGTTGTATCCCGACGCCAGCAGATGGCTCCTCCACGACTCCGCAGACATCAGCGGGCCCCAGATGCGGTCCTTGTCTTCCGACAGCCACCATCCCGGCAGCACGCCGAAGCAGAAGCTGCCCAGCAGGACGTCGGTGTTGGTGATCTCGAACAGCAAGAGCTTGCCGCCGGGCTTGAGCAGCTTCCTGGCGTTGCGGAGCGTGTGGTCGATGTTCTTGGTGGCGTGCAGGACGTTGGCGGCCACGATGAGATCATACTTGGCCTCCTCGAAGCCCTGGTTCAGGGGCTCGTTCTCGACGTTGAGCACGCGGAAGCTCATCCGGCCTAGCTCGTCCTTGAAGGTCTCCTTGGCCTGCTCGAAGAAGGAGGGGGAGATATCGGTGAAGTCGTAGTACTTGTAGCGGCGGCCGTGCTGCGTCAGCGTCTCCATGACCGGGCGGGTGGCGCCGCCGGTGCCGGCGCCGATCTCGAGGATCTCCATCGCCGGGTTCTTGTGCGCCAGGGCGTCGAGGTAGTTGCAGAGCTGCACGTAGCAGCGCTTGGAGCCGAGGCCGTTGCGGTAGACGTCCTCGGCGAGCTTGTCCTTGAAGATGACGTCGAGGGGGTCGCGCCGCCCGGTGAGGATGTCGGAGAGGGCGTGGCCGACGGCGATGATCAGCTTGCCTTCGGATGCGCCCCTGGCGATGACGCGCGCCTCGAGGTCCTCGATGCTCTCGAGGGGCTGTTCCTCGGCGTGTCTGACGACGTGCTGGAACCACGTGACGTACTTTTGGTGGTACCAGGTCATCTTGTCGACGCCGCCCTGCGATACGGCGTCGGTGCAGCGACGGATGTAGGCCAGGCAGAGCGCCTCGCAATCCTTCATCCACTGCGAGGGGTCATCTTCTTTCTTCAGTGTCAAGCCGAAGACGTCCGTGGCTTGCTGCTGGTTGAGGAAGCTGGGGTCCGGCTTCCAGCCCAGGTTGTAAGCCGAGTGTGCCGATGTCTCTGAGGCCTCCTGGTCTGATCCGCCAAGGATCGTTCTGAAGACGAGACCAGACATGTAAACCATCGGCTGGCCCTGCTCCGGGTGCGTGGCCGTGGCCTCAGCCACGACCTCGTTTCTGCCTCGGAGGCGGGACTCGGCAGACACCTTGTAGGAGTCATGAGATACGCCAGGGCGCGCCGAGATCCACGAATCAGCCAAGTAAGTCGGGACCCTGGTCGCCTTTGCGTGCTTGCTGCTCGCGACCAGCGGGGCCAGGTTGGCGTGCACGATGGCGTCGAGCGTGGCCGGGTGCACAAGGTGAGGCTGGACGTATTCCTTCGGCATCGACTTCTTGATTCTGTCGCCGGGGGAGTCGATATCGGCGACCATGTCGAGGTTCTTTCCGAGCCGAACGTTGCTCAGGGTCTGGAAGGTCGGGCCAAAGTCCAGTCCCGAGGCCTGGAAGTTGCGGTACAGCTTATCAACCGGGATCTCCGTCGCGCAGCTCTTGTCGTTGGTCTCGCTGCTGGGAAGGCCGAGCTCCTCGTCAGACGCGTCTTCGGCCTCGTACTCGGTCTGGACAAAGCCGTGGCAGTTCTCTCTCCATCCGCCTTCTTGCAGGGTCCAGAGCTGGAACTCCTGCCAAGCGGACGCGGCCGAAAGACTCGATTCGCGGTGCGGCCTGAGGAAGAACTGCGACTCGGCTCCGTGGGCGTCGTCAGGCACGCGCAGCGCCAGCTTGAAGGAGACGTCCTTGAATCGGAAGCCCTTGAGAATCTTGCTGCTGTCCGCCATCTGCCGGCTGGCTTCGATGGCCATGACGAGCATGCCGGCCGCGGGATAGAGGACGTCGCCGGAGACCTTGTGGTCCTCGATCCACGGGTTTTCCGTCAGGCGGATGTAGTTCCGCCACGCCGCGTTGTTCTCGTTCAACCCCGGCACCGGGGCGCCGAGAAGCTCGTGGCGGCCGAACTGTCTCAGTCGGAAGTTGCTGCTGAGCGTGCTCTCGACCCAGTACTCCTTGGAGTGGTCAAAGGGGTAGGCGGGGAGGTTCGTCAGCATGAGCGGCCGGGGCCCGTGTGGCTCGTCGGCGTCGTTGACCTGGGCGAGGTTGACTTTGTACCCTTGGCAGAAGAGAGATCCGACGGCCTCGAGGGTGGTCTCGACGGAGGACTTGGAGCGCTTCAGCATGGAGTGGTAGTCGATGGTCGCGCCGCCGCGGACCTGCTTGGTCGTGCTGATGAGAGGTCCCTTTAAGGCACTGTGAGGGCCGATTTCCAGGAAGTCGGTGATGGGCTCGAGCGGCTTTTCGTCGTCATGGTCATGGCCGTTGACGCCGTTGACGCCATTCACACCGTTGACGCCATTCACACCGTTGACGCCATGAGTACCGTTGACGCCGTTGACGCCGTTGATACCATTGACGCCGTTAACCTTGGGCCGAGTAGACCCCTTCAGCATCTCCGTAACAGACTCGGTGAACCTGACAGGCGACACCAAGTTCTTGACCCAGTACTCGGGCTGTCGAAGTTGCCAAGGCAGAACAACCGCGCCGTGCGTCGAGGAGTAGAACCGCGCCTCAAACGGACTCTTCCGCGCACCCTCCTCGAGCTCGCCCATCGCCTCGAGGTACTCGTCGGCCATGGCCCTCATGTACTGCGAGTGGTAGGCGATCTCGACGTTGAGCTTCCTGGCAAACACCTTGTCGGCGGCGAGCATGTCGACGAGGGCGGCGATCTTGCCGGCGTCGCCGCTGACGGTGTGGCTGTCGGCGCTGTTGTGGCAGGCGATCTGGAGGGCGCCCTCGCCGCCCAGCTGCTGGTTGACGCGCGCGATGGCCGCCTCGGTGGCTTCCGTGTCCAGCCCGACGGCGGCCATGCCCGTCTTGGGCCGCGACTCGGCGCGGGTGAGCTTCGCGCTCAGCCGGCCGCGGTGGTAGGCGACCTTCCACGCGGCCTCTCTGGAGATGGCGCCGGCGGCGTACGCGGCGGCGACTTCTCCGGAGGAGTGGCCGGTGATGGCATGGGGGTAGATCTCCCAGGTGGAGAGGAGGTCGACCAGGGCGATTTGAAGAGCGGTGCAGATGGGCTGGCAGAATTCGGGATCGTCGATGCGGGAGAGGGCCTTGGGCTTGGACAGTTCGACTGGAGTCGCACATCGTCAGCAGGAGGATTCTTTCTCGCGAGACACCGTCACACAACTCACACGTCAACGACCAGTTGCAGCCGAGGTCGTTCAGATACCTATCTGCCGCGAGGAGACTCTCCTGGAACGCGCGGTAGACCATCAAGTCCATGCCCATGGCCGCCCACTGCGCGCCCTGGCCGGTGAAGACGAAGGCCAGGCGGGGGTCCGTCTTGGCCCTCGCCGGCCTCGGGCCCTCCTCGAGCGACTTCTGCAGCGACTTGGGCGAGCCGGCGATGCTGAACGATCGCCAGGCGTGGCGGGTTCGCCGCGAGGCCAGGGTGTAGCTGAGGTCTCGCAGGAAGCGCAGCTGGGCCGACTCCCCCAGGTCCTCGATCGTCTTGGACGCGAGGTATCCCTTGTACGATGCCCGCAGCCGCGACAGGGCGTCCTGGTCGTTGGCCGACCAGACGAAGAGCCGCGGGCCGGCCTCGATCGCATCGGCGTCGTTTTCGCCCAGGTTCACACCGCTGTCGACGCGTGGGCGATGAACCCCGTTCACGCGGTCTGTTCGCGGGACGGTTAGTTGGCCGTGTTCAGGGTAGATCCTTGTTCCTGGAGCATTCAAGACTTACTGTGGCCGTTCACTCCATTCACCCCGTCCGCCGGCAGCGGCCTGAAGCGGCTCGGGATCTGGGGCACCATCTCGGTCCTGTGGTTCCCGACCAGGCGGTGCCGCTTGAGGAAATGCAGCGCGTCGTCCATCACGACATGGGCGTTGCTGCCGCCGACGCCGAACGAGTTGATGGACATGCGACGGAGCCCCCGCTGCGGCCAGGATGTCGGCTCGGTGGGGAACTCGAGGTGCCAGGCGTCCAGGATCTTGGGGTTCCTCTTCTCGTGCCAGATGTTGCCCGGGATGACGCCGCTCTCGAGCGTCAGGACGCCCTTGATGACGGCCGCGACGCCGGCGGCGCCCTCGAGGTGGCCGACGTTGCTCTTGAGCGCGCCGACGTACAGCGGCGCGTCGGGCGAGCGGTGCGCGGCGAAGATCTCGGCCAGGGCGCTCGCCTCGATGGGGTCGCCGACGGGCGTGCCGGTGCCGTGGGCCTCGGCGAAGCGCGTCAGGGCCGGGTCCAGGCCGGCGCGGGCGTAGACGTGGCGGATGAGGGCGACCTGGCCGGCCTTGGTGGGCTGCGTGATGCCCGGCGAGCGGCCGTCCTGGTTCGTGGACGAGTTGCGGATGACGGCGCGGATGACATCGCCGTCCCGGATGGCGTCGGACACGCGCTTGAGGACCAGGGCCCCGAACCCCTCGCCGCGGGCGTATCCGTTCGCCCGGTGGTCGAAGCTGTACGACTTGCCGTCCGGACCCAGCACGCCCGCCGCGTCGAGCTTTAGTGTCATCTCGGGAGTCAGGATGAGGTTGCATCCGCCGACCACGGCCTAGGGGGAGGGGGGGCATGTCGGTCAGCATCTGGCTCTCGGCATTGATCCTTCCGGGCCCTCCTTGTCTCTTGCTCCTCCACCGAGATCTGGACTAGGTCTCGACAAGATCCAACAGAGTCTCAACTCACCATGGATACCTCGCGGAGCTTCAGGCTCATGCAGGCCTCATGCACCGCCACCAAGCTGCTGGAGCACGCCGTGTCGACCGTCACGCTGGGGCCGCGGAAGTCGAAGAACCACGACACCCTGTTGCTGAGCATGCTCGCCACCGTGCCCAGGGCCGAGTACTTATTTGGCAGGTCGAGGTCTTTGGCGATGTGGTCGTTGTAGTCTGCCGTGAAGCAGCCGACGTACACGCCCGTCTGCGACCCGGCCACCGTGTCGAGGGGGATTCCAGCTTGGTTGGTGGCATCCCGTGTCAGCATCGGATGATCCAGGTCCAGTCCCCGGGGCCAGTTGTCTCACCATTTTCGAGGGCCTTGTAGGCACACTCCAGCATGCCTCGTTGTTGCGGGTCGATGCTCTTCGCTTCTGTCGGGGTGATGGAGAAGAAGGGCGCGTCAAAGGCCGATATGCTGCCCTTGAGGAAGTGGCCATGGCGAACCCGCGTCTGTTGGGACACTCCCCGGTCAGTCTCGCGCCAGGAGCTGTTGAAAGCTGTTGATCCAGCCGTGTGTGGTCTCGTTCACGCACCGCCCCGCTCCTCTCGGCATCCGGGTGCCAGAACGCCTCGGCGTTGTATCTGTCTTTCGGGACTTCTGTCCGGGCCGACCTCCCGGCTAGCAGGGACTCGAAGAAGCGCTCAGGGGTGTCGCCGTCGCCGGGTAACCTGGCGCTCAGTCCCACGATGGCAATAGGATCTCCCATTTTTGTGTAAGTGTGCCCTGGCGGTTCCGTGCAAGAGACGGCTTCTTCCTGCTCAGGTCGGGTCCGTGCGGTGAGTTGCGGTGAGAACTACCTTGGTCAGGTAAGGTAAGGTAAGGTGAGGTATTCAAGGTAAGGATGAGTGAGTGAGTCGGGGAGAGAGACAGTTGAGAGCGAGACGAGGCACCAAAGGCAGAAACCTGGATCAAGGCTCTTGTGGGTAGCAGCACTATTACATAGAGTGCCACCGAGTTGCCCACAGCTTCACTCTCTCTCGTGCGAATGGGCAGATGGACATGTTGGACGTCGAGCTCGCGGGCCAAACTCGCTGGACCCTGGCCGGCATGCAATGCATCTTCCTGCAATCTCTCGCCGTTGTTGACACGTTTACTGGTCAATTGCTTGTCCACATGATGCCCGTCGAGCTCTCAGCTGCAAACTTTAGATAGGTAGCCCGCTTGCTGTTCGCCCACTGCCCACTCTGCTGCTTGCAACTGCAACTGCAACTGCATTGTCGTCGCAGTCGAGTCGAGACGCATCGCGGCGGAGAGGTTTCTGGAGCCGACTTGCAGAGTTCCCCACGACCACGAGTCCGATTCGGAAAGATTACCTTATCCGCATCCCAGAGAGACAGAGACAGAGTCAGAGTCAGTCGTCTCCCGCGTGCCAGTCGATCCAGCGAGTTGATGACGACGCAAGCCGCACAAAGAAGAGTCAGGCCATCCAGAGAGCGACGAGGACCCCTTGCCGGCCCCCCCCCCCCCTGGTCGTCTCCCTGCACATCCCCTGGCCGCCGCACTACCACCCAAATCAGGGTGTGACGCCCGATGCAAAGACCAGCGAGAAGCGACCAACAGAGGCGTGAGAGGGCTGCAAAGACTCGACTGCCGGCTCGGCAGTACAGTGCGGCACGACCAGGACGCCGGGAAGGATCAGGACCCCGGTCGAAGCAAACAATGGGCAGCAAACACAATGGGCTTTGTGACCTGTCACCGTGGCCGGTGGAGCAGAGCGCAGCGCTGGCCGATCCTGCGCACACTGAGAAGAGATTATTGACGCACTCGAAAGCGCAGCTCTACCGCCGGGCCTGGCAGTCTGGTTCAATGGGGAAGGCATCGACCGCCCAGTCCGGGATGGCCATGATCCGCACGCCGCCCTAGAACATTTCGAGACGGAGAGGGGAGGACGCTGGACGGGGAGTCGGGGGTGGGTTGGAGGGCTGGGCTGGAGCCCAAGATGGGGGGGAGTTTCCTCGCTGGTTTTCTCTTTGGAAATCGTTACATGGAGGAAAAAGATAAATAGATTGGTCTGTTTCTGGCCTCCCCGATCGAGATGCGTCCCGGGCCCGATGCTGTCTGTGGTGGTGGGGGAGCAGCAGATTGAAGGTGTTCTCTTTCGACACCACGTGAAGGGTCAACAACCACCCCCCTTTTCCCAAGACAAAAGTGCAAAGACTTGGGGCCGGAACGAAAGTCCGCGGATCCGAACGCGATCGCTTCGATTGCTGCCGGACGGCGGTACCCAATCACAGGCCCAAGAGTCCCATGCCACCTCAGAGATGGTCCACCGTCCCAGAGATAGGGGGCCGCATCGGCTCCGTACGGTATGTACAAGTATGTACGGACATGACTAGCCATCAGGTGTGAGAGTTGTGTGCCGTCCGATGCGGCAGGGCCCGGCAGCCGATGGCGCCGCAGCGTGAGCCGACTTTGACATATAACCCCCAGCCGTGCCGCCGCGGCGCATCCAGCAAACACACATACACACACACACACACACAAACAACACCACGTTGTTCGTTGCTGTATTTAGCATGTTTGTCACATCCCCCGCCAGGTTGTCGGCGTCTCGAGTCTCCAAGACTCAAAAGACCCTGCGGGTTGGGCAGCCAGAGCCGGGAACAGCTGTGTGCAAAGGATCCAGCAGCATCCCGGCAAAACAGCCGACGAGGGCCGCTTCATCTCCACCACCGGCCGTCGAGGCTTGATTGACAAACACAAGGATTTTCCTTGGTTACGAGAGGGCTTCGGCAGGGATGCCCTCGACGCCGCCGGCGCAGACGGTGCCACGAGCGAAACAAACTACAATGCCCGAGCCCGTCTTCCCCAAGCATGAAAAAACAGGACGAACCCGTTGCGTCCATGGGACGACCTTGTCCATCCCGCACTCGCTATCTTTTTGCTTTACTTGTTTATTGTTTATTACTTGCCACTCTTCCCTTGCGCCTGCGTGCGCCTGACCTGACCTGCGTCCTTGCTCTGCTTGCTACGTTAGTGCATCGCATCGCATTGGCCGTGCCGTGGACCGGACCGCAACAGCTTCATCACGTTGCCCTCCTCGTCCTCGTCCTACCTTACACACACACACACACACACACACACACTGTTACTCGTCCTCGCCGGTCCTCCTCGCCCCCATCGCCCCTCCTCGTCCTCGGCCGCTCTCCAACCGCCGTCCTCCTCTCCCGGGAACCCCCATCTTCCCCCCCCCCCTCCTTTCTGTGCTCGCGGCTACACTACACTCCCTACCTTACGTGCGGTTCTCTCGGAGCGGCCCGCAGGTTGATGGACGACCACAGCCAACGGCGTCTTCGCAGGACCGGCCGCTCTGGCTCGCCCGTGGGACGCCAGCCGCGTCCCTCGACGGGCGCCAACAGCGTCTCGGCCGCCTCCACCTCGACGCTCACCGCCACTTCATGTTCGTCCATGTCGTCGGAGCATCCCCGTCTCTTCTCGACCGACGGTGCGCGCCCACGCACGCCGCCCTCGACCCGGCCCTCGCTCTCGGTGCAGTCGAAACAAGCTGCAGACGTACGTGCGCCCCTCCCCTCCCTTGCCGCTTGTGCCTTGTGTCTTGCTCCTTGGTCTCTCTTCTCTACCTTGTTGTTGTCCCTTTTCCTTTGTCTTCCATGGTGGCTGTCTAGTTGTTGCCACAAGCACTCGCCATCGTCAAGTGAAACACCAGTTGAAAAGGCCGTTGTCATGACAGGAGTACCCCGACGACCATCCCAGCCCGACCTCCGATGAGGTCAACCGGGCAGTCTGGGCGGGAGCGTCCGATTCCGACGACGTATCGGACGAGACGACGCCGAACCCGAGCGTCCGCGTCCCGTCCCGGTAAGAGTCCCAGCCTCCCTCGTCACCGGGCCTCGAACCTCCGGGAGTCCTGACATGTCCGTCATATTCTCATGCGCTGTCCACGCGAAACTGACAACCGTGGCTCTCCCAACATTAGCGCCAACACATCACGCACCAAGAACAAGAAGTCCATCTTCCAGTCGATCTTTTCCAAGTTTGCCAAAACTGGCAGGCGCTTCGGCTTCGTGCCAAACAGCAAGGTACGTCGCCACGACACCACCGCACGGCTTGCCGTTCATCATGCCGGGGGCTTGCTGATCCCTAACACTTGCACAGGAGGAACAAGACAGGAATGGTCAGAACTTCTCCTCTCTGCCTCTGCCTCTGCCTCTGCCCCTGCCATGGCCTGCCCAGCCATGCAGGCGCCTCTGGCAGTGCATATCACCCTGCCCTCTGGGGCCGTGTTTGCTAACCGGCAAACAGTCCTCCAACACCAGATCATCGCCGAGCTGTTCGACGGCCGGCTCCACCTGGCCCCGGTCGGCAAGGCCAGGGCGGTGCTCGACGTGGGCACGGGGCCGGGGCTGTGGCCATTAGTGCGTAACCCTCATCCATCACCATGACGCTATCACCACTCCTGTGGCTCATGGTCACATCACTTGAGAACCACCGTGGAACCGCTGGCTAACTCGCGTGCAGGAATACGGCAAGTTTCATTCACTCACTCAAGTCCCCACCATCCTACACGGAGGCTCCATATGATGCGGACGGTCCACACTAACCCCCGCCACCAGCCAAGAAGAACCCGAACTGTGCCGTCGTGGGCATCGACATCGACAAGGTCCGCCCGCCGTACACGCTGCCCAACTGCCAGTTCCGCGTCATGGACGCCACCGGCCAATGGGACCTCAACAGGCAGTTCGACTTCATCCACGTCCGCATGCTGGGCGACGTCTCGGACAAGGAGCAGCTCGTCCGCACCATCTACGAGCACCTCAACCCGGGCGGATGGGTCGAGTTCACCGAATGGATCGCCATCCTCCAGTCGCCGGACCGCTCGCTCGAGGGCACCGCCTTCCACAGGTGGAACCTGCTGCTCCGCCAGGGCCTGCGCAACATGGGACGCTCGCTGCACTACCCCAGCCACTACCAGTCCCTCCTCGAGAAGGCCGGCTTCGAGAGGCTCAAGCTGACCAAGTACGCCGCGCCGACCAACGCCTGCTACCCGGGCAAGAAGTCCCAGAGGTTCGGCGCCATGATGGTGAACAACTGGAACGCCATCATCGAGCCGCTGACCGTCCCCGTCTTCACCATCGGCCTCGGCTGGTCCGAGCCGCAGGTGCAGACGCTGCTCAAGGATGTCCGCAGGGAGATCGAGGACACCAAATACCACTCTTTCATGACCTTGTAAGTGACCCAACCCTCCCCCTCACCTCAACCAAACTTTGTCTCGCGCCTGTGCCAACCTCTCATCACAAATCAGGCTGACGGTGTACTGCCGGAAGCCACGTAGCGGTGCGTCGTCTTCCGCTTCGCTGGCGAGCTCGTCACGGTCCGCGAAAGCGTCGACATCGCTTTCCAATCTTAGTTCGCAGGGGTAAAGGGACGACCGGGTTCTTCTTCTTCTTCTCGTGTAAGGTAGTTACAAGGCATTGGTCACAATACCCGCAGGTAGCGCTTGCGCAGAGCAAGCTGCTATTCTTCTTTAGCTTGTTGTTATATAGACAATCCGATTCCCGACATGTGCCGTCCGGGGAACGCACTGTGCCGTACGATTCAGGGGTTTCTGGTCTTTTGGTCTTTGGTCTTTGTGTGTATGTACTACTGCACCTCGGCTCCGCAGCAGATCCCGTCTTGATGAAGCCATACGCATCTCCTCAGTCAGTCAAGTCGGCACCGTCTCAGAACTCGGCAACGGGACTGGACCCCGTTTTCCTGCACACATGCACGCCGTGCAGGATGCCATCCGGCATGGGGCCGATGAGGCATTTAAACCTTCTAACCGACCAATTGATAAGGGAAATAAAACGTCCAGTGCCGAGATGCAGGCCGCCCCCCTCCAAACAATTCTTCAGCAAACTGCCTTAGCGCCAACGCAAGCGTGTGAACTCTCTGGGTTGTGCAGATGTCCAGAAGCAGAAATGAGGCCGCAATCCACCGCGATGCATTCATGCGCCGGAGCCACTTCCGGAGGCGCAGAGCAAACAGGAGCTCCCTCGAGCTTTGCGGGAGCTCGCGAGCTCGCGAGCTCGGTGTTCTTTTTTTCCCCCAGCCACGATGGCTCGGGTACATGTACCAGCGAGTGGAGGTGATAATCGTTCATGTTTCCCTCCCGCACCTCTCTAGCTTCTGACTCCTCTCGCAACGCAACTTGCGCAAGGAACCAGAGCTGAACAAACCGCCTCTGTCCTTGTCTCGTCCCTCAATTGCTTCCTACTCCAATCCTCGTACTGCATCATTCCCAGCCATTGTCCAATCACACACACACACACACACACACACACACACACACACACACAAACTCCCAAATCGCCCACGATGACCGACGAGGCGAAACCAGACACCACCTACAAGACGGTGTACTCCCCGTCCTTCCTCACCCTCTTCTACGACAAGTACGTCCTGGGCTTCAACATGAAGTACATGTGGGGTTGCCCGACGGACGACGTCCTCCTCCCCTTCTTCTGCGAGAACTTCTCCCGCAACCACCTCGACTGCGGCGTCGCCACGGGCTTCTTCCCGGCCGCCGCCCTGGCCCGGCCCTTCCGCGCCGACAGCAAGCAGCGCCTCGCCCTCCTCGACCTCACCGCCCCGCCGCTGCAGGCCACCAAGAACCGCGTGCTCTCCGTCGCGACGGCCACCGAGGTGCAGTGCGTCGAGGCCGACGTCACGGCCCCGCCGCCGCCCGAGCTGCTGAGCGGCGGCGGCCGCTTCGACTCCATCTCCATGTTCAACCTCTTCCACTGCATGCCCGGCGGGAAGAGCAAGCTGCGCGCCTTCGGCGCGTACAAGGATCTGCTGAGCGAGGACGGCGTGCTGTCCGGGTGCACCGTGCTGGGGCCGGCCGACTTCACGCCGTGGTACACGCGCTTCTACCTGCGGTGGTATAACAAGTGGTGGGGGGTGTTCAACAACTGGGACGACAAGAGGGAGGATATCCAGGAGGCGCTGGAGCAGGAGTTTGAGGAGGTCGAGACGTGGGTTATCGGTAACACGATGCTGTTTAGGGCCAAGAAGCCGAGGCAGCCGCTGCTTGATGTTTGAGTGTGGCGGGTAGGGGGTGCGGGTGTAGGTAGATTAATGAGTAATGATTCAATGTTTTGCGGCAATGGTTAGAGGTCGTTGTTAGACTCCTGTCGCGTGTGATCTAGTTGATTGGCTGCCTAGTATCTATGATATCGGAGCGATCTAGCATTGCGTCGGACGGATAGAAGCATGCGGACATGAATTTTCCACAGCATCCAAAATGTGACAGTGTATTTGCGCCATCCTTTGTCTCAACGAGGCTCTTGATATGTCTTTGTATCAATAGTATCGGGTCAAGGGAAGCTTACTCGTCACATTGGCTTCCCTCTCCATACCGTCTGCTTGTTCTCAATATGTATATTCGGCAGTGCACCCCTTTTTATATGACTGGCTACTTCCAAGGCATTCAAGCCCTATTTATGGCCTTGTCGTGAGTCGCTTCAAGCCTGGGCCTGAAACTTGTGCTCGGGGCATATTAAGACATTGCAACTAGTCAACAACTTTTGTGAAGTTTTGGCGAAATATTCCGTCTTCTCTGTAGTTCCCAAAGTCTCTTTGTTGGCGAGAAATAAGAAAATAGCCTTCCATTTTGGATGGCGGCTGTTTCGGGAGCAGGGAACGGCTTGGCTGAGGCTGTTCTTAGAGATCGAATCCCTAGATGTGGATTTGCCCACGTCGCAAGGCATTTCGTCTGCTGCTGAAGCACTGTGGTATTTTCCGGTGGCAAGATGCTGTGATTTTACCTCGCTGTGGATGTGACGAAAGCGAAACATATCCATTTCAATAAAAGGGTACTTGTCTGTTGTACTGTGGTAGGGTCAGTGACGGGAGATCGACACTTTTGTCTGGCTACGTCGGGATGAAGTTGCGCAAAACCCCGTGTTTCTTATGTAAATAGCAGTCATCCATTTATTAAGTATGATATGACTCACAAGATTGGTGTTAGGGGATGGAGTATGGCACCGTAAAGTAGTTGGCTAATATTTGGAGGGTCAACGGTCTAGAAATCAGATGTCTACCCTATATCGGCCCTTCCTCCAAAACGTAACCTAGATTAGCTGCCATCGACTGTCCTCGCTGTGAACTTCGCCTAATACGGCGCGCCACTCCTACTCACCCATACTCTTTAACAAAGCCTACGCATATCGCCTCGACTTCTCCTGCCAGCTCAGGGGTATGGCTTCGCCAACAGTTCCGATCGCCACATACCCAGTCTCCTCTGTGGGCCTGATATCGCCAACACATACCCTCACGCCCTTTGACCTTTTCAATTGGTCGGTCCCATCGTCCATTGAGTTCTGCCGGCCTATATTGACATAGTTGCTATCCCTCAAAAAGAAGGTGGCGCGCTCCAGAACGTCGGGCCCCCGCTTTAAGAAGTTGAAGACGCCGGCTGCAACGCCTGAAGCAAGCATGACGATGGAAGCAACAAACAGAATTGATATCCAGAGGTGGTTGACTCGCATTACCGACTGGTCTGGTCGTCTCGTCCCTGTACTGTTCTGAACAAACATAGATTCTGTACCCGGGTAGAATCTCTGCTTTTGGAAGTTGAAGTTCCCAGTTATGTTGCGAGACGCAACTGATGCAAGCCAGAACGTATTCAGAAGCTGGGAAAATCGTTGGGAGAACAACGCATCCCCAATTGGGTAAATGTCAGTTCCGTCGATCTCGCCAATACCAGGAGCTGAAAAAGGCCCGTCTGGGTGCGTGAAGTACGTCTCGAGCGGCGAAAGCCATAGCTTGAACTGGTTCAGCTTGACCTCTAGACCCATGACGGTGCTGTTCATGAACGTGTCCATGAAGTTTTCGAAAATCTGAACTACAAACGGCCTAGTGTCGCCCTCCGCCGCTGTGCCGTCAAGAACCGTTGTCACCGTCATGTTGTCAGGCTTCGGTGTTCTTCGAATACGATGGGCGCGGCAAGTAGATCCGCGACAGGCCGCGTCGACCTCGGCGTGCGTCGTTGTCAAAGTACATGTGGCGTTGGTCGTTGTCGTCTCCTGGTGGTAATACGAGGTGAAGATCAAATATCTCGGTGTTTTGCTGAATCGGTTGTGGACCACATCGGAGCGGATGACGAGATTGGTAGCGGCAGCCCAACTGAACGCTCTTGGGGTTAATAGGAAGGAGTTCCATTCAGAGGGTGTCATCGAATCTCCGCGCATGACTGAGCAGTTCGCAGTCATGTAAGAAGTGTTGAAAGCGAACGAGTAGTTGAATCCGCCAGAGAGCCCATCCCGCGTGGCGACTGGGATGCCGACTATGGCTGACCAGGCCACGTCGGCACCATCGGGGCTAACATCATACCAGCCGTCGGCATCACTCGTCGCGGACAGTGGATAATGCTCGAGCATCGGGACCTTTATATTTCCGAACGCATCTTGCGGTCGTACTTTGACATCCCTAGGACTGGACAGCGCCGACAAGAAGGACGCCTGAATTGATGGCATCAAAGCATGTCCCATCGAGCTTATTGGGCCCGCATGAGGGAAACGAGACTTGAAGTCGAGGTATTCAAATGGCCAGGTCTCCAAAGTGTCCGAAGAAACGGTGTCCATAATTCGTAGAGCTGCTTGGCCACCAAGAGGTGACAGGGCCCAGAGTGCAATAAGTAAAGGTGCCAGAATATTCCCACGTCGCAGAGATAGGGGTGTCGTAAAGGCACTAAAAACGGAATGGCAGCTCATGAGATACTCGAGGCTGAGGATGGTGATGCCACGCTCCAACTTCCAGCCGGCTACTGCCTTCAGCAGGTTGGCGATGACGGCCGAAAACGCGATGGGGAACAGCGTTGGGCTGTATGTAGCAACCGTTCGCAGGGTTGGCACTGGGCTTTCGTCAACAGGTCGTCCATTGTTGACAAGCGCCGCAGTTCCGTAGATGATGAAACAGATCGGAAGAATGAGCAGAGCAGCATCCAGGAAAAGTTGTAGGATTTTGCTGCCTGACTTTCTTCCCCTTGTGCCTCTGGTGACGTTCGGCACAGATGCGGGAGTCTCGGCTTCGGGGCCATTTTTCCTCATGAAGCTATTGTCCGGGCCGTCGTCGGGGCTTTCAGACGCCGGAGCTGGGGCAGAGATGTCCATTATCCGAGGACTGGGACATTTCCGCATGTCGGAGTTGTGCAGAGTCTCGGACTTGGCAAATTGAGATGCCGAGAAACTCTGAGAACCATCAAACTCGATTTGACAGGAGGAGGAGCTGCACGCACGGGATATGATGTCTTGCAATCGAGTAAACAGACTGGACGCAAGAGACAGAGAGAAGAGATGTAGAAAAAGGTGCAGTAAGCATGAGTGCGATGGGACCTGAGAAGCTCTGGTGACCTTGGACCCTCTCTGTCCCCCATTTCAAAAGCAGGCTGAGATTTAGTCGATTGTTTGTCTGACAGAGAATCTGCATGCCAAGGTAGCCTGCTGAAAGGTCATGCCTTATCTTGGCCTTTTGGCATCACAACTCAAATTCCTCGTGCTTCTCCTCGCCCTGACTTACCCGTGCTATCTAATTTTGATCATGATATGTGTTCCAGACTATGTTTCTGTGTCAGGGATTTTGTGCCATGTCTCCTTGCGTGATCCGATGGCAGTGAAAATGTTAACGACACATAACATAAGCTCTGAAGACTAATACCACTACAGTACAGCGAGTGTACTGTAGTGGTATTTACCAAGTCCAAGTGCTGAAATCAGGCTGCAAGGGGAAGGGGGGCTGGCCGTTGCATTGGATGACAGAATAATGCATTGTGGGGGCTGTGTTTCGTGGATTTAATAATGTCAGAAGGTCGTGAATTGGTCGATTGAAACCAGTAGATATTAGTGGATATCCTTTACCGTGTTTTTGAACACTCCGCACTTATGCAGCCGAGATCATGCACCATCAATTGCTTTGAGGTTACTACAATTCACCCGGAAGGCTATTCTCAGAACATTTCGAATTGAACGTAAACATGTTTTGTCTTTATCTGCGTGGAAGTCCTCCTAGAGAGCGGGACTAATACCGAATAATTCTGCATGAGAGATGAAGTACCACAACTAGATGGGGATGTCATCTTCGTGGGTTGTCTAAGACTCATTCTCCGGTTGAAGTCATCGGAATACGCCTATAAATCTGCCTCTTAGATTCTCGTCTCCCTTCTTTTATGAAGAACTTGGTCGAGGTTCTGCTGGGGATGCGGTTCCGCCACGGACTGTTACTGTTCCTGCCGGGCAATCAAGTTAGTATTGGAAAACTGGTTCTTTCTGTACCTGAAGTATGATGAGGAGTCAGGTGAATGTCTGCTGTATTCAGAAACTTTACGACATGGATGTTGGAGGCGACCCTACCACTGTTTATAAACCTGACTTCATCAGTGTCGCCGAGATAGATATCCAACAGCGGATTTGGGCTTGTGTCGTCCTGATACAACATGAGATAAGCCCCGAAATAAGAGCCATGAAATGGTGAGATTACGTACGGGCATATTTGCCGTCTCAAGACTTGGCTATGGGTAGCAAATGGTACAGTGTGAGCTGTTTGTTGAACGGGGGGAAAAAAGACACCGAGGAAGGAATGAAATTGAGGTCCAGCAACCGACTGTCTCAACCCCAAAGGTGATAGAAGAGGTCTGCGTGCTTGCTTGCAGCAAGAACTGCCATTAAATCATCACACGCGGTGTCGTGCATTTATATCCCTCTCGAAAATCCAGCGTCCAAAACACAATTCCAATCCATAGTGACGTGGCAGCAGCCAGATTTGCTCTATGCACTGCCACCCAACCCTCACATACCTAGCCTAGCCAATGAACTCACAAAGCTGCACAATGCCCTGCACATCGCCCTGCTCGGCTGCACATCACCTTTCTATGGCGTCCAAAGAATGACGCTAACAGGCCAATTACTATGTGACACGAAATTCATCGCCTCAATAGTTAGGCCAGCTCCTACGAAGGGTCGCATTAGAAAAGGACTGTGCAGGGCAGCTGGAAAATGTAAGCAAGGCATTTTTCCCGGCTTACTTAACCCGCAAACCGCCCAGAAAAGGTTCAACACTTGAGGTTTCAATACTTCTATTCCGCACGCCCTCGTACAACCAGTTTCCACTCTCGGGTCTGAGCATTTTCGTGTCCATACTCATAATGGATTGCGACTCATATGGAAACGGTTTCGATACAGAGAAACAGTATTTGGCTCAAGAAGACCTCGACAAGAAGCCTTGGTGAGTTTGGACGTCGTCAGTGACTAGAGTATGACCCTTCCTCATCACATAGACGATGCAGGAAATATGTAGGCTACAAAGACTTCTGCAAGTTCTCGGCTTCTGCAAACGATTACTTCGCAGTCAGACGTTTCGAAAATCTTCACAACCGTACTCTGCTCGGCCTCCAAGACCGACTGACCGAACTCGAAGAAAACTTGACTGCTTTAGACGACCGCCTGTCCGACCGCCTCAGTCCAGATGTGGATAACGGCACCTTACGGGATGATCAACCAGAAAGGAGGGCCTTGCTTGATCAAATTCATGGGGCACTGATCCAATACGGCGCGTAGAATTTTGCTAACCCCGTGAAGCCTGCCAAAAGTACTAACTTAGACTCAACAGACACCTTACTATGCCATTACTTGCAACTGATGGCCGCACAAGAAGCGCCAGCCACATCTGTTCGCAAATATGAAGACATGGCTGTCCAACATGAATCACCCCATAGAGGCAAAAGAGGTTGAATTCCTCAATCGAGAGGATTTAATGTCCCTCCGTCACCGCGAGAAATCAGGTGCTCTCCGATTTCTTGAGACAAGCATCGGGCTCCCTTTTATCGCTTGGATAAAGGGACGGGGCGATAGCCGGAGAAGAAAGACGACACATGATCTTGCTGTGCATCATGACGAGAATACCTTCAAGCTGATACACGGCATTGGGCTTTACATTGTGACTTTTGCAATGCTGGTGGGGCCTCTGTGGCTCCTCTCCTCTCTCAAACAAGAGTCGCACAAACTGGTCACGATTAGTCTCTTCCTGTTGGTTTTCCTGACGGTCATGAACTGGGGAATCATAGCGAAACCCTTTGAGATATTGGCCGCAACAGCAGGGTAAGTATCCCATTTCCATAGGGATGGGGAGATTCAGTTTCCTAATAATGTGTATCCAGATACTCGGCTGTCCTTGTAGTCTTCTTGCAGATGGGGACATCGACGGGGTCTTGATGTGATAATGAGTCCGGGATAAGACGAGGGTATTCATATCTGTGTGGTCTGGTACTGGCTTTTTTGCGGCAGAACAAATCGAGTCAAGGGGGGTTTCATAATGACGCCACTTCTAATTGAAGTCTGAATACGAGTCCATCTGATATTCTGGCCCCCATGACTATGACGCTCATGCCGCCTCGTTGAACTGCGTTTCTCTATCATTGCGGCAGCATCTCTGGTTATGTCTCATCGCCATCCTCGAACATTGATAAGCGTATGGAGAAGGGGGCAAAAGCAAGTTGCGCAGTGAGCTCGGCTTCGCCACTGACCAAAGGGTGAGGTTTGTTGAGTTATTTCTGTGTGTACAACTTGGGATTTGATTCTCTCTTGAAACCCTTGCTCGAAAGTCGTCAAGCAATCAAAGAGACATCAATGGGAACAGAAATAAATAAGTGGTTCTTGTTCACGATGTAAGCGCGTGACCGAGAACACCGCCAGATGTGCTGACTGGCCCGGCTGGCATATCCGCCGTTGCGTCTAGCACTCCCCACTGAGACCAGCTTAGCGAATGAGCACATGTTCATCACGAGTGGAACTGGAAATGTTGATATGGGTAAAATCAGAGGTTTGTGACGTCCAGTCAACATCACACTTGTTCTGCTTGACGTCCCCAATAGTAAGTACGCTCATTTTCGAGCTGTCAGCCGTCACGGATGCAGGCCTTGCATCAGCGGGCCCCATCCGCTTGCTTCCGAGTACCACCAGGCCGGGAATCTGCTGAGCTGCCTCTGCCGCATTCTCCACATCAGGAGGCAGGGGTGTTGAAGGTGCAACGCTGTGTGGGAGCCGAGGGCGTCCGACGGTCGGCAACCCGTGAAGACTGGCTATTACAAACGTCCCAGCTCAGGTTTCAATCTGTTGAGCGTTGCCAAGTCTTGCGGATAGTGGGATGGATGATCTGATATGCCTGGCCGAGCCATAGCGGCACGGCGAGGCGAACACCTGAATTCAAGCCCGCGAGGAGTTCCGCTGCCGGAACTTTTGGGCCAGCTTGGCGGTCTAGTGCCCACTGGAAAAGCAAAAAATTGCAGTCGGGTGTCAACTCGGATTGACAAATGACAAGCTCGCGGTCCGTTCACAAAATGACCAGGGGTGGTTGCCACTGATCGTCGTTGGAAGGGGGGAGAAATCACACTCGGACAGGCCAGCTCTCATCAGCCCCTTTGTTGGGCTGAGGATACACTAGACCATATTCGGGACGCCGCAGCGGTCGCCGAAGACTCACCAAGTATCTCAAAAACTTAGCAGGATACTCGGCCGGGACAACGGGGGAAAGATAAGGGGGCCAGAGAGTAGGTACGGTGACAGCGCAGGGCAGCAGACAACGGAGAAATGGGTCAGACTCGGCAACTTTGGTGTCCTTCTGGAAGTCTTGAAGGTTTCCTAGACCTACCTAGAGAGGCATCCTGGCGGACACAGTGAAGACCAGGAGAAACCGCGTTAGCGTGGGTCGGGATTTTTCTCAACCCGCGTGAGGGCATCCGTGCCTGCATCCCAGCCGGGAGTCTGGAGAGCCCGACGAGGCGACCCCGTTGCTATTACCACACTAGATCGCGTGGAGTGGAATCAGGACAGGGCGGGGGGCGGCTCGCCATGTAAGGCACAGCTGGAACCGTACTAGGCAGTTACTTATTTTAGCCTGCCATCACATTTCCAACATTGCTGGCCCCGGGCGCACTCCATCTCGTATGTTGCTGGACCGTGGACGGCGATGGGTGCAAATGGCACGGTCCTGATTGGGCACCCCGAGTTCGTCAACAATCTCCCCAGATTCTGGACGTTTGCCCGTCTCACTGACAAGACCGCGTGCGTAGGTAGTATCTGGTTAAACTCGCTCGCACCAAGCTTTGTTATCTTCAACGAAGAGCGAACTCTATTGGCGGCTCCAGTGTGGCCGTCTCGGCAATACCGGCCGCCAGATCCTTCTTTACGAGGTCTCGGTGGATGCTGAGTGCTCCTTCGCGCGCCCTATGGCAGGGAACCGCCGACGTCACTCGCAACCAAATCAAACGACGGGCTGGCGGTGTTCATGCTTAACAGCAATCTAAAATTCTCTGAAGGTCGGTTTTCCATACGAGATGGGGCGGTGGGGGTGGTTAGGGGGGGTGCGGACATCAGGCCTGACTCGTAAAGACAACGACCGGGGTCTGTTGCCGATGGCCTGTTTTATAAAGCTTGGGGGCGCGAAGCTCATCTCCGTGCTGGTCTTCCGTTCAGTCAACTCATTCACAGTTCACCAACTTTTGAACATTCGTTCTAGTCACTCGCTCAAAGACTCGTACTTATTCTAATAATCCAAAAAAACCAACGAAAACTCCAACAAATTTTCAACCTCCCTTTTTTCAACTTAATTTTCCACCAACACCGCCAACATGTACGCCAAGACCGCTGTCGCCATCACCTCCCTCCTGGCCGTCGCCGAGGCCATTAAGGTCACCAAGCCCGCCAAGGGCGACGAGTGGGATCTCACCAAGACCAACGAGATCACCTGGGAGTCCGTCTCCAGCGACCCCAAGTCCTTCGAGATCGTCATCGTCAACCAGTCCGGCTACCCCGAGGTCACCGAGACCATCGCCAAGGTCAACACCGCCGATGGCAAGTACGAGCTGGAGGGCGCCAAGGTTGCCGCTGGCAGTGCGTACCGCATCAACTTCGTCTCCGACGACCCCCAGAACACCGGCATTCTGGCCCAGTCCCAGGAGTTCAGCCTCACCTCTGACGGTAAGTGAAGAACCACCAGAGACAGTCTCGCGCTTCACTACGCACCAGATGCTAATTGCCCTTGTTCCACAGACTCCGACGATGACAAGACCACCACCGCGTCCGCCGCTGCTTCTACCACCGCGAGCGGCTCTGCCTCTGCCTCTGCCACCGGTGCGTCTACCTCCGGCTCTGCCAGCGCTTCCGGCTCTGCCTCGGTCACCGCCACCGCCTCCGGCCTGACCACCGTGACTACCGGCACTGCCACGGCCACGGCCTCCGGAACTGCTGCCTCTAACGCCTCTGGCTCAGGCACCGCTTCCGGCACCGCCACTGGCACTGCTGCCTCCGGCACCTCCACCTCCGCCCCCAGCAGCGCCAACGCCCTCAAGTCCACCTTCGCCATCTTCGGCTCCGTCGCCGTCGCCGCCTACATGCTCTTCTAAGCAGATTGCCCGCGCATTCCTGTTTTGCTAAGAGTGATTTTCTGACCGATATGATACCAACACCGCACGGCTACGACGAGAAGAAGTAGCCATCACCGGCGAAACGCGTTTTGGGCTCGGGATATAGAGAGGGGATTATACCACATAAAAAAACGGATGGGATTGTCTGGCGTCGCTCTGGCTTGAGCTCTGATTCAGGTTTATAGACTAATGTTGAAGCGTTGCTACTGGACTCCCTCCATCTACTCGCGCCTCGAAAGATGCACAACCATATGTGTGAACAACCCCCCCATGTGAAAGCGCGCCCGCATTTCGGCGGCCAGCATTCGCGTATTCTCCCCCCTGGCCATGGCGACGGGAGTGACCCCAAGTTTTCCTGTCCCGTTCCCGCTGCCACGGATCCCCGGAGCTGCGCGCGGAAATGAGCAGACCCATGCCGCTTGACCCGGAATTTCAAAAGGTCTCTCTGGGAAAAGAAAACTCCACTATCGAATTGAGCTCGTAATTATGGAGCCCGAATCAAGGCACCTAATTCGAGACCGTTATGCGGCACAACCCTGCCGTTCCCCTGATCGCTCGCCTTAAGGTGTTGTCATGGCGTTTGTTGACGCGCCCAATTGGGATTGACGACCGGGTTCCCTGCTGGGATCATGCCCTATCAGTCGTGGCAACCCATCAGCGAGTCGAGAATCGCGTCAGTTCATCTGCGGAAAGAAGTGCTGCAGATCGCGGTTAATACGAGAGGAGAGATACGGTCTAGTCATTTGGAAGAGAAGAGCCAAAGCACGATCGACAGAGAAACGTGGTGTCACCGAGGGCGAAGACTTATCTTTTGGTGATGAGCGGACGCCTTCTTTCAATGTTGTTGCCAGGGGTGCTGCACGCGAGTTCGCGACTCTCGGGACACGCTTACCTAAGGTGTCACACCCTCCCCTTTCTAGTGCATGCACTTTTGATTGCGATAAGATGGCAGAACTTTCAAGATGCCGCCAGCGTTATCTTAGTTCCTGATGGTGGGCAACCAGTGTTTTGACTCGTTGATCGGGCCGTGGTCGGTAATAGTGATCGGCGGATGTCAATTGATGTCGGCGCGCGCTGAGCAGCACGGAGAATTTCGTCCGTGCGCCCAACGAGTGGTTTCAATCGAAGTTAAGTTCACAGTCACTTGGTGCTAGCAACTTGGCGTTTCTCAACGGCAATCGTCCGTTGGGTTTCTATTGTGTGAAGCTCTGAGGTTGTTTCTGCGACGTGAGTCTCTGAGCGGAGATAAATAGTAGCAACCTTAACAAAGACACGCCAAGTACAACCTGCGTGTTGTCTCTGGATTCTGGTTCAACTGTTGAAGTTTTGATCTGGTTGTGGTTGCGTAGCTTTTCGGGAAAGATGTTATTGCCCAACTGACGAAGCCTTGTAAATTATACCAACCTGCCTTGAATACAGTTGGCCCGAGAGCAGATATCTGTCAATTTGTTGCCAGGTAAGGTAGGTTTCAATTCCTGTCAACAAACCAAAAGAACAAGCATTATCCAATTCAAATGCTCTCTTCCTAGTGCTAGACGAGCTGTTGTATAACTGTGCCCATCAGTGAGCCTATGGGCTTCTTCCTTGACATACCTTGCCTCATGGTAGCGCACAATAATGGTTTTACCTTTGGCTTTTCGGATCTTGTTGTGCGCCAACAGGATTAATATCCACAGCATATCGTGCGATCTTACCTTGCTGGAAACCTCCTTACGATTCCATCTTTCCTGTCAAAGGTCTCGATCGATGGCACAACGCTGCTGAGAGCCAGACAAACCTTCGTCGGCTCCATGGCCGCCTCTACCGGAGGTGTTGCCGCGCCTGCAACCAGAACTCTTTCATAGCTACGGCGCATGATCACATGTGTAAATGCCGTTGTGAAGTTCATGTCGCTGAAAGGCGGAAGAAGAGGCCTCTGGCGGTCACAAGCATAGAGTGACATCCTCTCTGCGAAGATTACGCCGCAGCAACTGGCTCTAAATGCGCTCTCGACTGCACTACCAGAGCCAGATGTCGATTTCAACCATAGCTATAGACATGGAGGTGATCTCACCAGTCATCACAAAATGACACATTGGGACGTCATATTACTTTCAGCTTCGACAAGTGAGTTTCATTGCATTTCTTCTATGCCTGAAAAGCCCTAATACTAGCTCACCGTTCGCACTTGATGGTTCTTTCATGATTTCTTCTGCCTTGGGACTTCAGTCCAGAACTTGAAAACTGGATCCTCGAACCCCATTTGGCTGGCTTCTCTGGACGTGTTGGGATAACCAGGAAGAGCCGTATGGCTGTGGCTTAGATGACTTAAGCCCCCAAATTATATTGCCATTCCTCATTCGCAACCTGAACTGGCGTATTCTAGCCGTGAGAGTCTTAAAGAGTGCCTCTTAAAGGTGTCCGAGCTGACTGGCGACCTCGAAATCCATGTTGAGTAACTCGCTGGCGACACCATTCCATCTCTCAAGGTCATGGTGTACTCAAAGACTGTCGCATTGCCTCGTGACGTTGCAGAGATACCACAGTTCCAGAAACAGACCATCCCTTACGAGGTCAGGAATGGAAGGCTCAGTAGGTTGAACGAGGACGAGAATCTGTAAGTCGCTTGCTGATCAAACGCGTCTCATTCGTCGTTACCAATGATACACCGCAACGTTATTCAAGTCTCTCCGCTGAGTGAAGAGCCCGTGCTTTGTCGCCGGCGGCTGAAAAGCCTCATCGGACCACTCGTCTGTGGCCGTTTCGTACTTGAAGGAACAACTCCTTCCTTGAGAGAGTGTGGGTTGACGTGTGACTGCGGAAATATGCCAAACTTTCCCTTGGTGTTGGTCCCGGACCAACACCAATGATCTTGGTATAGCCCTAAATAGTAATGTCAGCTGTGCTTCAACCGCTGTGTGGCTGCCGAGTAATGACTCACAGCCGACGTTCTTGATCGTTTCTCCCTTTCCGAAGGTCAACCATCCAGTCCGAGCGCTATCCGGGGGATCCCACTTCCACCGCGTCGTCAAAGACACTGCACTGGTAGCCTGCAAGGAGATCTCGTTCTGTTTTGGTCCTTCGATCTCGACATACTTTGCCGGGAACGGCCCCTTCACCCCGTCGTGCCACCCAGTGCACCATTTGCCACCCCATTTGTCAGGGAACTCGATCCCGACTATTTTGGCGCCCATCATGAACTTGAGAACCTCGGTATTGCCATCAGGGTCGGCCAGGACCTCGCCCCAGCGCTGGACATGATTTTTCAATGCTGTGGCAACAGGCAGCTGGAAGAGTGAGTTGATGTCGGGAAAGGGGCTTGGGGCTGGTGGTGACGGAAAGTGGACGTCGTAATCCTCAATCAGGTGATGGTCCCCATTCACCTTGCCGTACAGAACGGTTACTCCTGGGACATCGGGCAGGGGCTGAGGATGTCGTGCTAAGTGCTTAAGGAGCTGATCTGCACTCAAGAATATTGTCGCGTCTCCTTCATGGACGGTGTGACCGACGTGGGTACAGAAGAGACACGCATAACGGATTTCCGATGTCGTTCTCGCCGGAATGTGTGATTTGATCAAGAGACGCATGCGGTAGAGAAGACCAAATTTCAAGAAGTTGGCCCGGGCTGATTTCAAGTCAGTGACATATGAAGATGTGATGAGGAAGTCTGCTCACAATCTCCCTCCTTATCCAAGGTGAGTTCGTTGTACACATGATAATACTCGCAATTCAGGCAACGCCCGATTGGGAGTGGCTCGCCCTGGTCTTCCATCAGCGTTACCATTTCAAGCGAAGTTGCCGCGCCAAACCACGGTGTCTGATTCGTAGTGCCGCTCACATATGCCATCGTCTGTTTGATGCCTTCCCAGTATCCACCTCTTCTGAATGCTTGAGCGCCGTCACAGAAACCTTTGACCTGATGGAACGAACTTTTGGCGCCTATTTGACGATCCTCCTCGCTCGAAGTGGGTGGCAGATGCAGATTTTCCGGCTCAGATACAACTGGTTCATCGGCCAACATCAAACCGTCAGTGTACTGCCCCGTTATTGGTAGCGTCACACCGACAGTGGGCTCAAAGTGCAGTGCTGCAAGCGAGGATGTCCGCACCTCGCTGAGAGGCATCTTGGGGGAGGTTCCGTTGGAGTAAGATCGAGTTGGTGAGTCGGAGTATACCGAAGTCCTATTTGTCGTTGAAGGGCTTGTGGGATCGAACACCGAGCTCTGAGGCGTGGTGGTTTCAAGACCAATTCTGTTGAAGCGGCTGATGATGGCGCCATCGCTGGTTGTATGATTCGTCACAGCTGAGTTCTCCGGTATACTGTCACGCATTGGATGCCGAAGTCTTGGTACGGAGGTCTGCTCCTCAATCCAGTCTGAAGTGCTTGGAACCGGGGGCTCGATGGGTGTGGCGACCTTGAATTGCTCGCCCGCATCACCGAGGACGTCAGGAGACGAAGCTCGTCGCTCTTTTTGACGAGCGGGCACAACCTGCGCTATTGTCGCCTCGTAGATGTGATGAGACGAGCGAGCATCGGAGACCACTGACTTGGCTGAGGATGGAGCTCTGCGCAGGACGTTATTCTCAGATGAGCCGTGAGAGCCTCGTGTTCCGCTTCGGTGAGTAGTCTGTGGCTTTTGCTGTCGCCCTGTGGCGGGGAATAGTGAAAAGCTGGCGCTGCCCTGGCTTCCATTGCGTGAAGGCGGTGCTGGGCCTTGCTGCGAGCTCAGCTTCGGCGACTGGGCATTGGTCGGCAACGGAGGCAGCGGTGGAAGTGGTGGAAACGTGTGTACTGGAGTCGTCGGCGTCTTGGCCTCGATCTTCGTACGTTTGATAAAGTCCAACGCATCTAATGCGAAAGATCTTGTTGCAGATTGTACGTCGGCGAATTTGGATGCGTCGAATGTGTCTACGTCCATGAAGTCCTCAAAATCGTACAACAGCTCTTCCAATACTCTCCTCTTTTCGGCCAATTCATCTGCGTATGTCAGCTGAGTCCATGAGCGCCGCTTTGCGTACAGACCAGGGCTCACCGTTGTCCCCGATCATGTCCTTGAACGTGTCGCCATGCTTCTCGACTTGGCTGTCCCAAAGCGGCTGCAGTCGCTTCAGCGCCCGCTCGCCCTCTTTGGAAATGATCTGTGCGGATTTCATCATTTGCTGCGCCAGTTCCGGGTCTTCATCCTGTGCCCCTTCGGCATTCGCAACGGCCTCCCTTCCCCTTTCCACCACCTCACGAAACGGCGTGATGATGAGTTCTTCGACATCCACGGCCATGACGGTATTGTATCAGATGCGTTGAAGTTGGATAATTCAGACAAGGTGGGGTAGTTGCAGACCGCCCTGCGGGCTTGTAAAACCAGAGAGGGTCGGATCAGCCTCAATGCAGCGTGGCAATGGGGTTCAGGATAAGTGAAGGGTCCTTTCGCACTGGGACCGAATCTTTGGGACAAATGAATCGCCAATTAAATCAAAACAAAACATGCGGAGGATGGACGGTGTCAAGTTGTCAAGAGATCGACCTGGGACAGGCAGCAAAATGACTGAATGAGGCTGTATGCCAACAATCATTGTCGGCCAGCCGATCGAGCACGTGGTGGTTTCGCCAAGATGTTGAAGAGAGGTTTCCTCATGCACGTTGAAATGGCGCTATTGGTTCGGTCGGCCCAATGAGGTAAATCCTGGACCCCAAGCCGTCTGACACTGTTGAAGAACAGACAGCCTTGCCGGGGAGCGTGCCTGGTTCGATAGGTGTGCGTGCTTCCCCGGTCTGGGCGGTTTCAAGACGAGGTCTTGGTCAAGATGCTCTCCTGCGTGAGCGGCTGACACTGGGAGCGCTGAACTTGGAATAGTGAGCGATCTAGGCCACAGGGGTTGATGGCAAAGCTGTGCCAATTCGTCCGAGCCGGTGGGGATTTATTGTCGCTGTGCCGCCGCTTGGACATTTGCATTCCGTTCTGGGCTCAGCGTTCAGGAATGCCCTCTCATCCAGGATGTTGGTGTCTCTTGCGCCGGTTGCCGATGGCGACGGCTCGGAGATTTTGTGCGGCCCCAGTCGGCCTCAGCTCCGAGTCTCCGCGTGAAGATACGCCAAGGTGTTACTTGGATGATGGGTCTGGTGCCCGCCTGTCGAGCACGCCATCCCGTAGAGGCCCGCCTCCGGACGGAGACTTCGACGCGAATATTGACGACGAGTCACCGGACCGGCCGTTGGGACTTCGCGGATCGGAGCGGCCTAGGTGCCGGGCTCTTCCTAGTAAGCCTCCGGCCGAATCCAGAGAAATGGTTCGACCTGTTTGGTTCCGGCACATACCGGGCCGCATTGAGTTCCCGCCGGCTTAAACTCATTCGATAAACCACACTTCTTCCATCTCGTTCAATCATCGCATCGTTGGCTCAGTTAGAGAGTGCCTATTCTATTACGGTCTCAAAGCGACAGCCTCAGCGACGAGTTTTTTGATGGTGGGTTTGTGTCATCGACATCCTCAATGGTTCATCTCATGTGAAGACTCACGAAAAGTCTCAGTGCCTTGCTTCAGCAGTAGAAATGGGAATGAGCAGACGACCGGCATCAGCCAGCCATCCATGGCTTGGGCCCCCGAAACGCCCGACACATTCCAGCAGTCTGGTCATTCCATCATGCAAACGTCTTGGGCGCTCCGGACTTATGCTGGCAATACCAACTAGCCCACTTTATCCGGCTAATCATTGGCGACCGCATCTTGACGGCCTGTTTCCGGATAGCCGACAGATAAGACACCCTTGTCGGCCGGCGTTGCAACTTGCCTCTTCGGCATCGTTTTTCCAATTCAATGGGGGGGGGGAAGTTCCAGCTCGGTTACAGAATGGGTCCGGCGTCGGAGAGCTGGCCTGTCTGCGTCGGCCCTCCGATGATTCTTCCATATCTGTCGACACCCTCGAATCCTGAACATTTCACCGCTGGTTCGAGTGTGCTGCCAAAGACACCTGGGTAATCGTGATTGGATGTTCTTATTTAGACAGTGGTGTTCCAGAACTTGTTCATCGGACGTTGACAGGCGAAAATTCTTTGTTATCGGACATTTGCCGCGTCGCCGCTGGAAACTGACTCGAATTCTGCGGAGCCGGAGGATCTCATGCCTCCACCCGCTGCGATGCGTCCTTCCGAGGCACACAACTTCCCCGATGGCCGGAGCCAGGAATCGGGTCTTGCCGAATCGGCCCCTTGACGGCAAAGGGTTAGTCACGGATATCGGTGTCATATTAGTGGCCCCCATTTTCCGTCTGCGGCGGAAACCATTTTCTTTCTTGTTTGACCTTGGAGCAATTTCTTTCATGTGCTTTTTTCATCTGTAGAAAGCACCATACGTTGTCTGGACCTAATGGCCGACGATGAAGACCAACAATAGCGAACATGAACCTGAGGACTCCTCTCGGAGGACATCGTCCGACCGACGACAGGATGACATTGAAGAATATGCAGACATCCTTCCGGCCAACAGCAAGAATCTCAATAGAGGTTGGTCAAGTCCCTTCCCAGAAATATTTCTGGATGACTCACCCACTTATAGAGGATCCCGAGCATCCAGACCTGTCGAAGCTTCCCTCGGGTGTGTTGAACTTCGAAGATGACCCCGTGAGTCGGCATCAGTCCCAAGTAGAGGTACCGTACGAAGCATACAATCGCTTTTCACATCGCCGCAAGCACATCATCGTCGCTGTCATCTCGTGGTGCGGTCTGCTGTCCCCCATCTCCAGTACGGCAGTGCTGTCGGCACTTCCTGAAGTTGCCGCGGAATACAGGACATCAGGAGACATCATCAGTCTCAGTAATGCGCTGTATCTTGTTTTCATGGCAATCAGCCCTTGTTTCTGGGGACCACTGAGCCAGGTCTATGGGCGGAAATGGGTAAGCAAATCGTCCAACCAGAGCCTGAACAACTTTTCATCATTGCTTCCATGATTGTTCTGTTTACTTTAATCGTGAGAAATGTGACTGAACGAATGAACAGACCTGTATGACTTCGGCTTCACTTTTTCTGGCTTGCTCTATTGGCACAGCCCTAAGTCCCAACGTCGCCGCGTTCTTCGTCTTCCGTATGCTCACTTCCTTCGCCGGCACATCATTCCTCGTCACGGGCCCAGCCGTAATAGGTGATCTGTATCACCCTACGACACGTGCTACTGCAATGGGATGGTTCTTGTCCGGGACGCTCATTGGCCCTACTGTTGGACCTGTCGTCGGTGGCCTTATTGTGACTTACACCTCATGGCGCGCCATCTTCTGGCTTCAGACCGCCCTCGCTGGTGTCGGAGTAGGCGGCGCCGTCTTCTTCATGCCGGAAACTCTGCAAAAGCTCAAGAAAGCCGATCTCAAGGGCCTGCCGACAAGCAAGAAAATCGGTGTTCTGTGGGAAATGACGAACCCCATCCGGGTCATTCGGCTCTTCAAGTTCCCAAACCTCCTTCTCGTGGCCGTCGGCAGCGGTTCCCTCGTCTGGAACATGTACAGCATGCTGACGCCGATTCGATACGTCCTGAACCCAAGATTCGCGCTCACTTCGCCAGCGCAGTCCGGTCTATTCTATCTCGCCCCTGGATGCGGCTACCTCGCCGGCACCCTAGTCGGCGGGCGCTACGCCGACTACACGGTCCGAAGGTGGATCGCGGAGCGACACGGCCGCCGGATCTCCGAGGATCGGCTCCGCTCGTGCCTCCCCTTCCTTGGCGCGGCCTTGCCCGGCTGTATGCTCATCTACGGGTGGTCTGTTCAGGAGCGGGCTGGCGGCATTGCGTTGCCCGTGGTCTTTATGTTCCTCGGAGGGGTTTCCCAACTTTTCTGTTTTCCAAGTCTGAACACATACTGTTTGGACGTTATCCAGGGCAGAGGCGCGGAGGTCATCGCCGGTAACTTCATGATAAGGTACTTGTTCGGCGCTGCTGGCTCAGCCGTGGTCCTGCCAGCTATCAAGCAGATTGGCGTTGGCTGGTTCAGCACGATTTCGGCCTTTTTCATGGTGTTTGGAGCGTTGGGAGTCTGGGCTGTGGCGCTTTGGGGGACAAGTTGGCGCAAGAGGATTGACGAGAAGGCCAAGCCATCGGAGACATGACATACCCCAAGAAGACATCAGCAAGTATGGGAATTGTGAGATAAATAACATTATCTGGATCCGTCGTGACAAAGCTCAAGGCGGCTAAAATTGTTGAAAAGTTCGGAACTTGACTCTTCCTAGGGGCAACTAAAAAGTGAACGACTTTGCCTGAGCTCTCCTGTCCGCGGCGGAATCAGCAGCCATGATGCATTGTGTCATAGTTGACTAACACCACATCAGTCAAAAAGGGCTCAGGTGATCGCCCAATATGTTATTTTTGCAGTCGTTCAATTCCCTTCCCTAAGATTCAATCTGACGACATTGTTTCCTTTACAGCTTCGGAAATACTACACGTGGTTTTACAAGTCCATATTGCTCCCAATCAACAACAGCATTTTACAACCCCAACAGTCCTCCTCCTCCCTTGCCACCGCCAAGCAATCCACCACCACCACCATCCTTGCCTCCGCCTCCGCCAAGAAGTCCTCCAAGCAAGCCACCTCCATCACCTCCTCCAAGAACTCCGCCAAGCAAACCAGGGTTCTGTTGACCCTCCTTACCACCTCCCTGGCCGCCAACACCACCGAGGACACCTCCCAAAAGACCTCCAACGCTGTAACAAAGGTCAGTAAAGATGTTTAGGACCTGGACTGAAGAAACTTACCCATCTCCAACGCCTCCAACAACGTCCCCAACACCGCCGAGGACGTCTCCTTGGCCAACCTTGCCAACACCTTTACCGAGTCCTCCAGTAATACCAGTGACAGCATCGCCGGCACCCTTTCCAACACCACCCACAATACCGCCGACAGGTCCACCAACGGTGTCACCAAGACCTCCAACAGTACCTCCAACAGTGTCGCCCTGGAGGCATACGTTAGCAAATATCTCATCTCTGAAGTACTGACTTTGACTTACCAATCCCTTGCCAACACCGCCGACGGTATCACCAACGCCGCGAGTGGCACCTCCAACCGTGCCCAAGACGTCACCTCTTCCAAGAGCACCGGTTGTGTCGTTCAAGGTCTTGCCTACACCTCCAGTTGCAGCACCCAGCGTCTGGTTCGCTCCGCCCGAGACGGCACCGACTGTATCGTTGACCCCTTGCGCTGCGCCTCCCACGCCTTTCCCAAGGCGGCCAACGACGTCGTCGAGGGGCCCAACGGGTTGACCTGATTGCTTCTGGGTACGCAGAGCTTTTTCGAGGGCTGCGATCCTTTTAGCCTGCTCACGCCTGGCTTCAAGGTCCTTCGTCGGCACCAGGGCGTTGGGGTGATATACTTTCTCCTTCTTGGCTGCCGGTGCAGGGGACGGAGCCGCAGCGGGGGCCTCGGCCGGAGCCGGAGCCGGCGCCGGGGCTTGTCGGAGAGCCCGCGACGGAATGGTGACAGGGGCGTTCGCCTGCTTGTTGACGGCCGGAGCAGCCTTGGGAGCAGCAGCGGGTGTGCGAGAGACGGCCTGGGCCGGCTCTGCGGCAGGAGCCTTGACGGGCTGCCTGGTAGCCCTAGCGGTGGACGACGGAAGCTTCACGGGCGTGTCAGCTCCCTTCACAGCCTCCTCTTCCAGTCGCTTGGCAGCCTCCTTCCTGGCTTGCATCCTCTTGACGATGTCTGTGCCTGTGGTAGATGTCTTCTGAGGAAGATCCTTGGAAGCGCGAATGCGTTTGAGAATTTCTGCGCCCTCGCCGGTGCCCAGGTTAGTCGCGCGGGGTGTTGACCTTGTGGTCCTGTGAGCACTGGAAGCGGTCTTGTGGGCAGTGGAAGACGCCGTCTTCACTGGCTTCGAAGCATCCGCAGTGGTCCTGTGAGACCTGTGTGTAGTTCTGTGTGCTGAAGATGTCGATGGCTTCGCGGCCTCGGCGGCATCGGTTGCGTGCCTGCGACTCGATGATGTTGTTGTCTTAACCGGCTTCGTAGCATCGGTGGTGGTCTTGTGGGCTGAGGATGATGACGGTTTAGTGGCCTTCGTGGCATCGGTGGTGGTCTTGCGGGCCGAGGATGAGGAAGTCTTGACTGGCTTGCTGGCATCGGCAACGGCCTTGTGTGCGGAGGATGTGGATGGTTTTGTTGTCGACGACGATGTCTTCTTCTCGGCCTCGGCAGCAGCCTTAGCCTTCAACTTCGCCTTTGCTGCCGCGATGGCGGCCAGCTTCTCCTTAGAGACCGTCTTCGTCTTCTGCTCTTCGGCCGCAACCGCCTCGGGCTTCTTGGCAGTCCTCACCTTGACGGTGGCTGAAGCTGTTCAAAGATGTGTTAGTAATCACACATTTTCCTGGCGCGTCTGGGGTAAAAACGGCATACTTTGTGATGGGGCACTTTGCCTAGGCATTGTGAAGTTGTGTTAGTGGAGATGAGAAGTGTGATGGAAACGGATGGATGACAGGTGTGAGAAAGATAGTGAGATGACGATCAAAAGAGACGAGGTTTGGTAATCAAAACGGGATGTAACAATGTTCGGTGGCTATGATTTCGGATTTGTGATCAGATTGCACCGGATTGTAATGTATGAAAGCTCAAGTTTTCATCTTATCCAGCTGTGGCTGGTGCTCTATATATCTGGTGTGTGGCAATGCCGTTGCTCGATCGCCGGTGACGTAGGGATAGGGAGAGTGAGGAGGAGGCGCGGAGGGTGGTGTGAGCTGACGTGCGTCTGTGACGTCGGAGTCTGTGGGTGTTCTGGGGGTTGATAGGTCTGGACCGAACCACACATTATGCGAGACGGTCCCTCATTCGGTGAATCTGAGCGCACGTTATCCGAATGACGGCGACGACCACTTCTTCTGCCTTAGTGTATGAACATCTCCAGGGATGTTGGGCGAATCACAGCACCACATCCCAGCCGGAACTAACAAATACAGAAGAAAATCGCCAACCCGAAGAATCGCACTAAAAAGTCCGTGGCGGCCGTCAAATGAATAATTCCTGTTGCCAGACACACTGTCTCAGTGCTCTGTGTCGTACAAAACGCCTAGCCCGGTCTCCTTCACCCCGTTCACAATGGGTGCGCGATCTAGAGGCCGCCGGTGAATCGGCCAACTTTCAACGGTCGCTAGAGCCCACGTGAAAGGCACGAAGCGGAGAGACTGGACATATTTTATGTGGTACAAGGCAATATGGGAGGCCATAGCTGTGTAGCCCGACGATGCCTGGGAGTCTAGATGAATCGGGACGTACGGTCTACTCTCCAAGGCCCTAGAGTGACTTCATCCTGTCTCAGCAAACGCAGCCCCCAAGCAGATCGAAGAGGGGAAATCAACAGGGTCCCTAGAGAGCCACAGCAGGTCTCTCGAACTGTTCTTCCCTTGCAGAAACTCCTTGCAAGACCGATTTGATGTCATCGGATTCCCCCTCCGGGCGGAATCGAATCCGAACATTCTAGACATCTCCGAAACCTAAGCTTTTTTTCCAGAGTTCGAAGAGGCAGATGAAATACACTTCGGCCCGGCGAAAGTTTCGAACCCGGACACGGGGCACGACGGGATCTAGCAACGGCCAATGTTGCCACTAGCGTCGCCGCACCATCACTTTGCGGGGACGCGATCAAAACCCCTGAAAACGATCATCACCGGCGCGGGGTCACCGAGGCGAGGCCTCAAGCCCATTCAACCAACCAACTTTGAGCGATATCGATTCGACTTGCCCCGCCGATCTGTTGATCGTTGCATTTACCGTCTCGGTACCACCACTGCAGTCAAGAGGCAGCTCGGTGAGGCGGGAGAATGTGTGTATGAACTAGAGAATCACGGGACAGGGTGAGATGGTTTCAGTATGCACCGAGACACTCGTCAGGATATCCTGGCCTGCGAGAATTAGGCGTGTTCGGATGGCCGATCGTTCACACCATGCGACCAATCTGAACTCATCACGCTTTCCTTTGCAAGACCCATCATTTGGCCAGGAGCTGAGTCGAATTGACTCACCAGAACCTGGTGGGAGCCTTCTTTGTTTCAACCTAACTATCTTCAGACCCCCTTCTCTTTCGCTTCCTACGATGTTCCACCGGAGCAAACCATGGGTGTGCAACAATCTCCTCGGCCGTTGCACGCTGAAGGGGGTCATACACGAATATTTTCGACAGCAAATCGACCAACAGTGCTGCTTCGTTACCCGGAATCTTTGGGAAAGCTTTCAACATTTCATCCGCCTCGTCAGAATACGCCGCAAAATACTCTCCATCAACGCATACAGCTGTCGGTTTCCATAATATTGCGGCGTAGTCGGCCGGATATGGCACTCTAGGAGGTCCCTCGTAATCGAGCAATGGCGGCTCCGGCTTGACATCTGCTGCGCTTTGAGCAGCTCCTGCCTTGTCGATAAACAGGCTCGTGGGCTCGTCGAGGATATCGTAAACCCTCTCTTTCAATGGGCTCATCTCTTCAAGAGCCCAAAATGGTTCACCAGCCGTCGTGTCTTTTGTCGGTTTTCCATCTTCGTCAAACCGGGTTTGCGCCCATCTGTCCGGAAGTGTGCCCATTGTTTTGACGATTTGTCTCAGTACATCTGCAGGGCAATTCGTGTCGTAGTCGAAGAAAAGGTCGTCGCCTGACCGAACTCGGAAAATAGCGCATCCAAGGGCCCAAACATCTGATGCGTTGCTTGCATGCTCGCCAACAGCAATCTCAGGCGCCAGGTATTTTGCAGGAGTGCCCAACTCTGTAGGTGCTGCATCCGCAGTAAATGACTGGTCAAAGTCGATGATGCAGACTTTTTCGCTGAGCAAGTTGACGGGTGAGACCAACATGTCCAGCGCTTCGACGATATACTCTGGCGCGTGAGGCCCGGGTTGTTCTCCCGAGTATGGACGAACAGGATCAGTCATAGGACGTCCAAAAAGCCGGTATATGTCGTCTTCTCCGTATGAGTGAAACTCTTGTGCTAGGCGTAACGCGATGTTGCTCGCTGTGAAATCTGTAGGACTGCATTAGGCATCACATCTGGTCCTTTTTTGGATGGGGCAACATACCTCCATGGCAAATTCCATGATCATGGAGAGCAATGAGAGCTTTAGATGCTTGCAACATGACATTCTTTGCAAAATCTGGCTTCAACCTTGTGTATATGCCTTTGGAGAGGCGGGAGAGGTCGGGGCCCAAGACAGGATACACGAGACAAAGATGCCTACCGTTGGGGCCATCGATCCAAAACTGCTTGATTGCTTCATCGAAAAACTCGGATTGGGCGACTACAGCGTGTTTTGCTGCAACAGAACGCGTTTCATACGTCTTTGATTCGTTGGCAATGACGATCTTCAGCGCTGCCCACTGCTTCGCCAGGTTGTCTCTCGCAAGCCAAACTGTGGAGAACCCACCAAATCCGAGCTTGTGCACAATTTTGTAGCGGCCGTCGTAAACTTCTTCGAGATGCACTGGGTGAAATCCGCCCGGCTCGTAAAGCTCCAGGTCTTCGCAATCACCGTTGAGTTGGAATGGGAAGAACTTGACATCGTCGTAAAAGGAAGTCTTGATGGAAAAGTCGGGCTCTGTGCCTGGTTCGGCAGCCGGCTCGACGTCGGGCACCATCGCGATAAGGACGCCTCACTGGGTCTCCAGAAAGAGCTTTGCGTACAATCGGAGAGAAGGGAAATGGCGGGTGAGGGCTATTCAGAGTAGCGGTCATCAGGTGCGGTCGCAGACATGGAGGTGGGGAGGGAACACAACACTGTGAGATGGTCGGAAATAATGCCCCACCTTTCTGTCCAATTAAATCACAGTTGGAAGCACTTACGTGGGTGCTGGGGAGAGCGACAAAAGAATCGAGTGACCGAAGGAGACATTGTGGTGACATGGTGGTCGACCTCCTTGCCGCCGTTTGGTAGCGCGGGTCCGATTTTGGCAGGCTTGATGCAAAAAGCGCCGCTCAAGCAACCCAGTGTCATGCAAGATGATGGCCACAACATGTCCGGCTTGAGTCTTGACGAACACGATAGATTCCGCGGTTACATTCGGCGCATCAGCATGTCCCTCAAGCGCTTGATGTGTCCCGTTACGTCGCCAGCATCGTACCAGCCACCAATCAACGGTTGCAATGGTCTAACATCCATGCAGTTGTCAGGAAGACATGGCGTCTTTTTACCGCCCGAATTCCTTAAACATTCATTCACGCTTTCAACATGCCAAGCTGTTGGCTCACTTTCATGACCACTTTCTAAACATATCCTTATCATATGTGACCAGGCGTTGGTTCCAGACAGCGCGTTTGGGTAGTAGTTGCTACGTAAACAGTCCCAGAAGACGTTCGTTTTAATTACTAGGTATTAGCATATCGAATTCCTCGGTATATAAGTCAAGCCTTTGTCAAGTGAGAACTTTTCTTGAGCATCATACGGTACAGCAAACAGTGCTTTACCAACGTGGAATCGCCATTTTTCAAAGCTTCTATTGAGTCCCAAATACTTCGTACTATTTGTTTCTCGATTCATTTAACGTCGTATTTCTCATCCAATCTTTAAGGTAAGCCAGCTTGATTTTTGTCTTCATTCTTCTTTTTTGAAAGAAAAAAACCATTTTTGAAGGAAAGTGAAACTGACCAAGTCAGCAATAAATATGGGTGAACCATCCGAAAGAGCTGGCACAGTTATCTCGGCTGAGGGAATCCTTCGGCTGCAGCCGAGCGATGTCGCTCATCAATGGGGCTGCACAAAGCCGACCGGTGGTCTTAGAGAATGCGAAATACGTCTCGCTAAGGAAACTGCTGCGTCTGCTGGATTCGGCCGTATCATCATTGTGTATGATGTCCTGAAGATTCTAGCAGTACCAAAGTCCATGAATGACTGACATTAACTGCGAAACACTCAGATCAAACATCCACCCAACGACCACTCGAGGAACACGACGAGACAAACCCCATTTCGGTGTCAAATTTATCAGCACTCGATATGGCCAGCGGACGGACCAGAATGTACACATTGATGTACGGGTCTGGAGCCCGAGATTCCGGCAGTGGATTCGCTACCAATCAAGCGGGCGACCGGCGAACTATCCCTACGAGAACATTTACGCTGAGGACAGAATCAATTTTTACAGACCTTTGCCCAGGGCTCTGGCTCAGGCGGAAATTGAGGCCGCGAAAGAAAAATGCCAACAGGAGGAAGAGAGGCGCAGGCAAGAACAGGGTGCGTCCCGTTGCGTTCCCGAACGGCGAGGCAATATAGCTATGGCCAATGCACAAGCACCTCGAAGAGCCTATGAGCAACAATTTTCCGGCGCGAGTCATAGCAGACAGGCTAAAATTGGTTAGAATCAAGGTCGGAGTTATCGTTTGACATCTATTAACGCCAGTAACAATGAGATGGCCGGCTTCAGTGGGATTGGTCTTTGTTCAGGCATTAGTTGTTGTTCATCAAGGGACGCTTTTGTTACTATGATGTTGGAATTATGTTTGTCTCTTCAATATGCAAGATGTATGTAGCGCGCTGCAGATTGTTCATTTCCAGATGTTTAAACCCAGTTTCAAATGACGACGAAACTAATCTCTGCTGTGACGATAGGCCAGGCAGTTGGGTTGTTGAAGGCTCAGTGGAACGTCCTGTAATGACAGAAGTAAGAGGAAGACATGAAATACACGAGATGCACTTGATAAGTCGTAAAATTATGTATTTAATTCAAGGCGGAGTATTAATCCTCGTCAGCAAACTAAATTGACTGCCTGTCGATTCGTTAGAGGGGAAGCCTCGTAATCGACAAGACAGTACACCAACCTCCCCCGAACACCTACCGCCACTGACTCGTATTGTTAATACCTATCAAGCAGTATGGGGCCTCCCCCCCTTATTTTGCCTATAAGGCCGGGAGGCCCTAACAACCCACAACACTCTCTTTTTCCCTCATTTTTAGCCGATAATTATTCAACTTAATAAGTTATTACTAGGCTATATTATACCTTAATTAAATAAATATTATTATAATAAACTAAACTAAACTTATAATACTAAATAAAAGATCTATTTATAATATTAAAAAATTAAGCAAGTTTTATTCTTAATTTAAGTAACACTTTTAGGCCCTTATTTATATAATTTATACTCTTAACTTTAATTTTTACTCTTTAATATCTTTCTCTTATAAATAGTAAAATATATCCCTAAAGATTAATTAAACTTTTAATAATTATATTTCTAAAATAAAAAAT